>CAVNYO010000027.1:0-63664 GCA_963692855.1 Mycena citricolor | reverse complement strand
GCCAGCATCGCCCAATGCCTCGATCATCGCATGCCACGCAACACCGTCAGGTCAAGCACGCCGTAGAACATTCGAAGGGTTTCCCGGCGACTGTCTGCTGAGCCAGCAAACGCTGGAACCATGTGATGGCGGTGTCGAGGTCCCCAGAGCGAATAAACCCAGAAATGATCGCAGTGTATGTCGAAGGCGCTGGATGAGGCGTGTCCACTTGCGCGAATTCCGGTGCTGCAGTGGAGGACATCATCCGTTCGAGGAGCTCAACGGCCTTGTCAGGCCGACCAGCAACAAAGTACGTGGAGACCATTTCGTTGTAGACCTGTAGGTATTGGCGCCGTGACTGGTCTATGTCGATAGCCGGGGCCTTCCAGAGCAACTTTCCGGACGAAGCACGGTCCAAGAAATCCTTGAAGATGATTTCTGCCAAAGTTATTCAGTGCTCCCGCGATGACCAATTGGAGTCAAGACGCACCAGCATTGTCGACGCTTGTGGGCGTCGCATAGACTCTGATCATATGTCGGAAGACCGCCGCAGACGGGGTGAGTTGAGTTCGTTCCAGAGCACTCAAGACATGAACGGCCGCATCCTGACGCCCGTGGTTTGCGCAAAGCCGCAACAGAGCAACGAAGACATGCATCCGAAGCGACTTCAAGTATTCAGGCGTGTTGATCGTCTCAAACAGCTTCATCGCAGAGTCAAACGTGTTTTCGGCCTGCAGGCGCTCAATCTTCTGCGCGTTGGACTTGGAGACTGGCCCGCGTGAACGTATCGTGGTAATGGCCGTATGGATCTCGTTGTCGCGGTCCCCGATGGCCAGTATGAGCTCGACGTAAGTCTGCAGATTGGGCAGGACACCTTTCTTGAGCATTGAACCGTACGTCTGCAGTAGCAGAGTCAACGACTGATCTTTCTGCCGTGCCTCCCGCAGCGCTTCGATCGCTATGTTGAAGTCCCGGACGGAAAGAGAAGCAGACGTGTCAACAAGGTGTTCTCTAATAGCTTGCGCAACACCATTCACATTGCCTGCCATCTGCGCACGACGGATGGCATGCACGGCTGCTGATTCCGGCGGAGGACGGGGAGGCTCCACTGTTTGCGGAGCAGCGGGGTCTGCAGAATCTAGAGCGGTGGCGGAGAGCGGAGGGAGAGGCGCTGTTGCCGAGGAATGCAGTGGAGGAAGAGCTGCAGCCTCTTCGGCGGCAACCAGACGGGGAGACGGAGGCGAACTCGATGTCGAGTTCCTACGAACCAGAGCCGGCGCAGGGGGTGCGACTGCCGCGTCCTGTTCGTCTGGGGAAAGCGCCGCTGTGAAAGCGTGCCTTGACCGCGCATGCAACTGCACAGTCTTGAGGATGCCTGCCGGCGGCGCGTTCGGGGAGGGAGAAGACGAGGACGAGAGGCTGTAGCTACGCGGGCGTTTGCGCGAGGAAGTGTTCAACGAGACACGGTGGGATATGACCAAATCCTGTTCTTCCTCGTCGGTCGGCGCGACGCTTGTGTCCTGCGACGACATGGCGTTAGCCTGCGTCACCGCGCGACCAGCGCCGCCGTAGCCCGACTGGAAACGACTGCCGGTGTACTTTTGACCTCCCGGCCCAGGCCCATTGCTCGACCCCCCACTCGAGCTGGGTCCCGCGCGGGCACCCGCGGGTGACGAGCTGGATGAGGAATGGAGGACATTGCGGAGTGTATGATGGGATTGGTTCTGGGCCGCGACAGCTGCCCGAGAAGTGCTGTGGAGGAGCTGGGTTGCGACCTTGGGTAGCATTGGAAGGTGCTAGCCCCGGCCGAGTTCTGTGCGGAGTCAAAACCAAACAACTCAGACAGATATCCTGACGGCCCTTGGACACGAATCACTTCGGCAGACGGCAGCGAAAAAAAGACGTCCCGAGATTGTCCGAGTCACGCTCTGTACACGTGCCGTCCATGATGTAAGTCACATGGGGCGCGATTGATGTGATCTTCATACAAACTGCCCCGACCTTTCAACGACAACGCGATGCCCTCGTCCTTTTGAACCCTTGAACACCCGTTACACGGTTACAACTCGGTGGATAATCAGCGCACTGGTTTGGTGCCTACCCATCGACGCGGCTGATGGGTCAGTCATCGAGGACTAGAGAGCTACAAGCAAAGCTTCAATTCCAACCCCCACCGCTTGATGTGGTGATTTCAGAGGAGACTGTTCTCAATCTCGCAAAGTACACCCTCCATCTGAACGTTTGCGAGGTGGGGATACCAGGACCTGGTGGCGGGCAACACAATTTCGTAAAGTGTGACCAGGATATGGGATGCTGGTGGCTCTTCTTCTGGGTGCGTGTCATTCCTTTCTGTGCCGGTCAACTCTCCCCACTCACTGCATGCTTTACATCCGTGCAGCATCAGATCAAAAGACACACCATCGTCAAAGGCAAATCGTTCTTCCAGTGTGATCTCACGAAATGCAGTGCCCGGGTCCACCAGAGCGAAGCGGCGCTGCACAGGCATGTCGAGTCCTCGCACATGAAGGGAGTCTACTTCCCTTGTCCCTTTGCCGACTGCCGGTCATCTTCTTCTGTCTCTGGTCGTACTGCAAAGCCACACCTGTACGATCGGGAACGAGACCTCATTCATCACATTAGGACAAAGCATGAAGCCATGATAGGGATGACGCTCTCCTACATGTCGCCTCTTCTACTACCGAGTATGCGTCCTCGGCCCATGTCCCTTGATCCACCGCCCGCACTCCCATTAGACAGAATACCAGTCACTCGTCTACGGGTCGAGCTGTCGCCGCAAATCCACGTCCGGCCAGCGGATGGCAGCAACGCGCACCAAATCTGCGCCCACACATGCCAATGCAAGAACAGTCCGAGGCGTCGTACTTCACTTTATTGCCACCGCAGGGCGCCACTGCCGGTCACATCAAGGCAGCCCGCCGAACGAAATTATCCAAGGCCTCGTCCTTCTCCGAGCTCTCGCAGACACAGGATCTGACTCGGGCGAAAGACGAGAACGAGTGTGAATACGACTTAGCTATGTTGGACGAAATTTCATGGGACGAGACAAGTAGGATTCTCATCCCGGAGCAGGCGACGAAACCTCCATTCTTCGATGTACATCCACGAGATAAAGAGTTCGAGCGCGCAGTGACAGTCTCTGGACCGGTATTTCTACCAGAAACGCAGCTCCCTGAGCACACGCCCAAAATCAGCATTTTCTACAATGTGTTGGCTACTCGATACTACAAGCAGCTGGCTGATGGAGAGGAGCCTGCTGCATAATTCTTGCAACGTGTGTATTGATAGTCGCCGCACCTTACAGTGCAATTATCTGACATGACCACCCAGAAGCTACGTGAGTTATTATCTCTGAATCAGGGGAGCCTCGAATTTGAATCGATGGCTCGGGTTCCAGGTGCTCGAATTGACCTCTTGATCAGCGACACCCTCAGCGGATGGCGCAGCTCCCAGCGGATTGGACGCCAAGCCACCCTGGCAGCCAGCCCACCCCATTGGCATCGAAGACCCAGGCTGGCCTTCTTGCGGCATCAATGCCAAAATTATTGGGACCCATGACTGATTGGGACGAGCCGCTCATGACCAATGTTCAAGTTGGTGTGCTGATGAAAGACGTGCTAGGCCTTTGGCAAGCGAGGCGCGTCGACTGGGTGTGACAAGAACTTAATGATCTCAGATCCCCAGCGCCGGCAGACCGAAGTGAAAGCTCACTGGAATACTCGACGAATCCATGCATCATGATCAGATCCAGTATCTTTCGCACCCCAACAATACTACTTGTCAACTCATACAGTGCTTTCAAATGGAAGCAAGGTTGGCCATAGACAAGTGTGAGATGTATTACTCATCTCCCATCAACAACTATTCAGCAACGCGCCCGCTCGTCTCGCTCGGCCGGACGGGACGAGTATATTTGCACTTCGAAGCGTCGATGCATACATGTGATTGACTCCTCCCCGGCCAGTGCGCGGGAAAATCGATGGACGAGGCCATGCGTGTCAAGGCCCGTACTTCGGAGGTCGATCTGTAAAGCACTCATCAGCGAGTGCCCCCCAGAGTCCTCGTCGTCCTCGTCGTCCTCGTCTTCGGTACTGATGTCCTCGTCGTCATCGGAATCTTCAGAACGACGAGACTCCCACCGCGGAGGCACACTAATCACCGGCGAACTCGGCATCGAGGTGTAACCAGAACTCCCGTTGCGACTGATCCATGCGTCCCTCTCTCGATCGGACTCATCCAATTCAGATCCACAAATGACCATATGTCGTTCTTCTGGCGGAAACAATGCAGACAAAACACGCGTGCTCGTCGTTAGCGATGAGCCGTCTGGTGTTCGGGTAAAGCTGTAGAACGAAATGTCATGGGCCTTTGTGCGAGGCGCGTGACCGTCTTGGATGGAGCTCGACCGGTTCGGAGCAGATTTTTTAGGAAAAGGTTCCGTGACGACGGTGCCCGAGAGCCAAGATGTCGATGAGGAAGCAGTAGACTCGAACTCCAGTGCCGGCGGCAGGCCATCCAAACGTGATGGCATCTCGCGAGGAGGAGACCTGGAGACTTGTGGTTCTTCTTCGATGTCCTTCTTATCCCTATTGGGAGAAGGCGAGCTTGAGTGCGAAAAGTAGCCATCATCCACCTCCTCCATCAAAGGTGTCCCGCGTCCTCTTGGTGTGGGGTTTCCGGGTGATTTGGCGGCCCCAGGGAGTGGGATCAGGTCTGGAAACGCGACTAGCTTGACCACTTTGAGCGCCCACTGCGCAACCATGTCATCCGTGTCGACGAGACCCACACACGCTAAATCGGGGGCGAGGATCCGGATTGCCGGTATGGTTGCCATTTTGGGAGGTTGCGACGACGACGACGCTGCTGCGGCAATAGACGGGTCGGGCGTCGATTGGGCTCGGGCAGAACCCCTTTTGGAAGCTTTGGACCTCGATTTGGACTTAGAAGAGCTTGACTTGGAGCTAGAACGTGATGCGCTCGTAGGGGGGACCGGGGCGGAGCCGCTGCGTTCTCTCAGCACCGGACCAGGAGGGACAGAGATCAGAGCTGTTAGCAGGTCCGGATGCGATGCATATAGACTGAAACCGGCGGCGGCGAAGAGCGACATAGCTTCCGCGAGCCTACGCTCCTTGACCTGATGATGGGGGGATGAGGGATCTAGACAGAGTTCTCGGTTCATCTAGAGAGCAGACGCACGAAGATGTAATCACTCGTATACGACGAGAGGTAAAGAATAGAGATTCCGGCGGCGGCCAGAGGTGCCGAGAGTTCGCTTACACGCGCTCCGGCATTATCTACGCGGCGCGATGAGCAAAGTTGAGCCGCTTGCCCGAGGGCAGAACACACCTAGCTGGTCACTGTGCGAATCAATCTGCAGCACACACCATCTCTCGTGAGAAACCTCCATTCCATCCCGGTAACCGTTCCCAGACTTGACGAATGCATCAAATGCATCGACCGCCTGAGGTTCCGCGAATATTGACAATTCGATCTCATTGCAAGTTACGCTCAAGAAGGACGGATTGGGGAGGAGAAGAGTGCGGAGGACGGGATGTGTGAATCGGTCGAGATGGGAGCGCGGAATCGAGACGACGCTGAGGACCGTTGGGAGGCGGGTGATCGTGACTTGCATTAGCGGAGAGGCAGGAAGGAATCGTGGCCGAGGGCCTTGAGATCCAGGACGACCACCAAGAGGAGGATTAGACCACAGGAGCAGGAGGAAGGTGCCGGTGAAGATATAGAATGCCAAGGTCCAAGCACGCAATGACCCCTGACCTAATTTTCGTTGATCGCATACATGTCCGCTCTATAAACGGCGAGCTCTTACGGCAATGACTCTGTCCAGATTCGATTTCTCATCTGACTTCCACACTTTGTTACTTCGATCGGAACAGTTGTCCGCATGGGGGCTGGCCTCTGCTCTCATGAACACCTGGCCCCAATAGCCACAGGGCACCATGCGAACTATGCCGCAACGATCTTGACCCACGAAGCTTCTTACCCGATTTCACAGCGACCCTCGGTGTACAACTCACAACAGACGCACAGAATAGACACCACTCCTTGTGCTCTCTCGGTTGTCTGGAACGGCTCTCCGGGATCATTTCTACCTGCAATAGAACCATCATTCTCTATTTCATCGATAGCGGGCTTGAATCAGATCTGCTGCGCCCCCAGCGCTCACTTCCCAGCTGTGGGCCACGGACGTGAGATGTTTCTTCAGCCGCCTATCAACCATTTCCTGCGCATCCGAGCTGGGCTAAACTATCCCGCAAAGTTCGAGTCATTTATGGCACGACAGTCTGGTATACAACAGTCCAATGGATGCATTATTTAATTCACTGGCATGAGCCCACTCACCTCCTCCCCGATCCACGAGGACCTATGTAGCCGGTCTCAACGCCCGCAGCCGTTCAGCAAGCTTTGCGTCTTCCTCCCCGATCGTATCCTTCGCCACCAAATCCTGGACAGGTGCCAAATCTCTGGCTGCGAGATCGTGCTGCAGTTCAATGTCCGCCTCTTCTGCGGTCTGTCGCATCAGCTGATCGATTTGGTCCTGCGGTGTCGAGACCGCTGTTGTCGATCCCATTGCGTCTTCCATGTATGACGTCTGAACATCAAGGTCGGCAAATTGAGACTCGAATTTGTCCATGACCATCGATATCTGTGGGTTCGAGCGTTGAGCATTGAGCAGGAGTAGAACATAACATGCAGAGCAATAGGAAATGAAAGACGCACCCGTTCCAGATTCATGCTTTCCATAGCTTTATCCATCCCGCGCACGACCGAGGTCATGTTCCCAGTGACCTGCCGCATGGTCACCGCAGTTTCTACCCGACTGGCGACGGCATCTATCCGACTGGACAGTCGCAGAAGGTTGAGCGATTCACTTTTCTTCCGTATAGCATTCGAGGCATAGATGCGGGCGCCCTCATTGTTGCCCTGTTGTAGAGCCTACAATCACCGGGACACTGGTCAACGTACAAGCTTAAGGGTTGGAGTAGACACACACCTTCTTTAGCCTGGATTTTTCCGTGTTTTCGTCTTTCTGAGCCTTCTTCGCCTGCCTGTTGAGGGTTTTGGCTGTGAACTACAATTCCCAGATTAATGACGGCATTGATAGTTGTGGTGCGAGAAACCTTCAGTTGGAACAGTGTCTCTAGGTGGCCATATGAGACTTGATTCGATCCTTTCATAAAAGTTACGCACTCTCAAGGTTGCTCATGACGATGAACTGCGGCGAGTGAGGGGATGAGTGAGAGTGCCAGATTGAGATGGATCAATCGTGATGGCGGGGACATCCGATCATTGCACGCTCTCTTCTTCGGTTCCGCCTCTTTCGTATGCTCCATGGGCTTGCTCTATTATCTTAGGTGCAGTACGCGCAAGAGACTCCTTCCGATCTCTAATTTGGCGCATAGTTATGCTGGGATCGCTGTCGCCTTCGCATTTGTCACACTTTCTCTAGGTACGCTGACAGCACTTTGGAAGCGGCGATGTGCTCAAAAGTTACAGCCAGCGGACTCTTGTACATCTCTGAGCTAATCGGTGCGTTCGCCATAAAATCTTAGGACAACTGTCCACACCTGTGACAGAGGAACACACCCGCCTCGCCAAAACAATTGGACAACGCGCTATATATGTCAGTCACACGCGCGTCCCTTGCAGCCCGTTCTCGCACTCACGAATCTTCTAGGCAATCATAGCCCTTCACGTCGTGCTCTACTTCTCCGACTCCCTTCCTCTTCAGCACACTCTCTTTTCGGCTCTCTGCCACGTCGTATACTTGCGCAACTTCTCGGCGACATGGCCGGTCATCTCGCTCTCCTCCCTGACGTTCATCGCTTCCTGCGTGCTTGTCATTGCCGATCACTTTATTTGGTTCTTCCACTTCTCCCATCTCACTCAGGCGGCTCGTCATGTCAGTCGCCAGCGTGGTCCCAAAGGTTTCCGGGCTGGCCCGCCCACGGCAAGAGTGCCCTCCTTCAGTGAAATCGCCACATTCTTCGCCGTATGTGTATGGGCCGCGCCGCTCTTCCTGTTTCTCAGTTTGAGTGCGAATGACAACGCGCTTCCGGTGTCAGGCACGGGTGTGTCTCCCGTTCGTCTCTTTCCTTTGACTTGGCCCTCATCTTAATGCAGAAGGCACACCCGGACTATCATACCCCACTGAGATCAAAACTAAGCCTCGCGTTTCGCTATTCCGTTCGCTGCTATTCTTCCGCTCGCGGAACCGCAACGAGCAGGGCATCATTGCCCCGCCGTCTCCCGGTATCGTGCCCCAACACTCGCCGATGTTGGCGCCTCTAGCGTCGCCGAGATTCAGTACGCTTACTCCGCCTCGCTCGCCACGCTACAAGCCGGCCGAATTGGAAGCTGAGCTGCAAGCAAGCAATTTCAAACTGAACACACCTCCCCTTCGCAGCGATGGATTGGGCCAAAGGAGGAGGAGCGTCCTGTCGGATGATGGACTGTTTAACTCTTAGTGGAACATACGGAAGTATATATTCGTCTGCTTGGTCTGTCGATTTTGGAATACGAAAATCTCCCCATGACATTTGCAGGGATGGCTTTGGCAGGATTGCGTTGTGATATTTGGTGCGGCATCATCCAGTTGCTCGAAATGAAACGGCAGAACGATACATTCCACATCGCATCCCTGTGTTCATACCCACTTGACTTCAGGTGACTGCAATTGAGCTCGAGTTATCGAACTCTTCACGAACGGATTCAAACTCTCCGCGTATGTGCCCAGATCTTCAGCTTAAGAGCGAGAAGACGCGTAAAATAATTACTGGACAGCTTGTTGCCAAACAACCGCTTAGGGACGGGTACATACTGACTGACACCCAAGTCAACTCGTCGTGACGTGGGGACGCGTTATTTGTCTCTGTTAGTCGTTGGCAATGAAGCTTTCCTGACTTTCTACGCAGTCAGTGAGTCAGCTTTGTGGCCAGGTTGCGATCTTAATGTCATGGGCAACTCCCAAATTACCGTGGAATTGTGCGATCAAGGACACCCGACCTACATCATCGCTTTAGTCTCTCCTGGCCATCGGCCAACTTGCTCTGCTCCCTCAACATCCACGTCCTACTTCATCGGGGATTCCATTACGAACACCTTTCTTAGAAGAGGCCGCATGTGACGTTTCGTGGATATATATACACAGGTGGAGTCCACTGGCCTGAACTGGCGGCACTAGTACGATGGCTCCAACTTCCGACCTCCCCACCTTCGACCAGCTCGGTGCACAAATTCCTGACAATCTGGATGCTGGATCTGTCGCAGCGGAATGGTTCAAGTCGTTCTCAAAGTATGCGGCAGCTGGCAATGGTCAAGAGATAGCAGCTCTCTTCGCTGCAGACTCGTACTGGCGGGACTTATTGGCACTCACATGGGATTTCCGCACTTTCCACGGTCCCGCGTTGCGTCAGTTCCTGTCTGAGCGGCTTCCCACAGTGAAGATGTCCGCGTTCGCGCTCTCGGATGAACATCTATGCTTGAAACGACCGTTTCCGGATATGGCCTGGGTTGAGGCCATGTTCAAGTTCGAAACCGACGTAGGGTATGCATCCGGTATCCTGCGACTGATTCCTCAAGCGGATGGTGTATGGAAAGCTTATTGCATGTTCACGAATCTGGAGGCTCTCAAGGGATTCCCCGAAAAGGTGATTATGGTTTATATTGTAATGTGCTATCTGCCCTGACGTCAACGTCTTCAATAGATCGGCCCTTTGCGAAATCCTGAGCCGGAACACGGAAAGTGGGAGGAACGGCGCCAACAAGAGATTGCTTTCGAGACCACCAATCCGACAGTTCTTGTCATAGGCTCCGGACAAAGTGGATTGGGACTCGCTGCTCATCTGCAGAATCTTGATGTCTCCGTGTTGGTGGTAGAGCAGAATGAGAGAATCGGAGACAATTGGAGAAACCGATACGACGCGCTTTGTCTCCACGATCCTGTTTGTGAGGATGGCTACTTTCCATTGACCGGCCCAATGCTAACTCTGATCTAGGGTATGATCACATGCCATACTTGCCGTGCGGATCCAGAGTGCCCGTGTGTATTACTCTGACGCAAGTCACAGGTTTCCGCCGACATGGCCTGTGTACACACCAGCGAGAAAGATGGCAAATTGGTTAGAATCGTACGCTGACGCTTTAGACATCCCGGTGTGGACGTCATCTGAAGTGACCGCCGCCACTCAAGATTCTTCTCGATCGTGGAAAGTGACGGTCAGGAACCGAGTTGGGGGAGAGAGGATCTTAGATGTGCAACATCTCGTCTTTGCGACAGGGTTTGGGAGCTATCGAGGAGCATTGCCGACTTATCCGGGCATGGTCAGTCACTTGCGGACCAATAGAGGTCTGGCACTGATGTCAGATATCGCTAGGACACATTCAAAGGCCAGCTACTTCACAGCTCGCAGCACAAGCGTGCCAGCGATCATAAAGGAAAGAAGGTGGTTGTGATCGGTGCATGTACTTCAGGTACCTTGGCATTTTCCCAGCCACTCAAACATCTCATGGTCTCCCAGCGCATGACATCTGCGCTGACTACTACAAACATGACATCGGTGTGTACTCTACCTGGCCTCAACTACTCATACTCAGGAGTTTCAGATGTTACAATGTACCAACGCAGCTCGACGTACATAATGTCCACCAAGCACGGGTGGCCTATTCTGATGGGTGACCGGTACTCTGAAGATGGACCGCCCACAGAAATCGCAGATATCCAGACTGCTTCGGTCCCGATGCAGGTCGTTGAATTAATGGCTCCCAGGAGGACATTGAAAATCGCGGAGGCTGATAAGTATGGTCTGATCTTTCCATTCAACGAGGATATTTGGCGTTGATTGCTTACAGAGACTTGATCGAAGGACTGAAGAAATGTGGGTTCAGACTGAATCTTGGCTATAAGGACTGTGGGTTCTCGCTCGCGGTATGGGAACACGCTGGTGGATATTACATAGGCCAGTAAACGATGGCCGTGACGATCTCCACCTGATCACGAAAACAGACGTCGGAACAAGCCAACTGCTCATTGACGGGAAGATCAGACTCAAGAATGACAGTCTCATCGAAAGCTTCAGTGCGAGCGGACTTGTTTTTGAGAACGGGACAAGGCTAGAGGCAGACGTTGTCGTCTTTGCTACCGGGTAAGCTGTGACGATGTTGGTCTCCTGGGATCCTAATGCGGTAGTTCCAGAGTCGGCAATGTGAGAGACAATATCTGCAGAGTTTGTGGTGATCTTGTCGCCGATCGATGCAAGCCCATCTGGGGACTGGATGCTGAAGGAGAGGTGCGAGGATGCTGGAGGGATCTAGGTTCGTGCTCCCGATATTATAAGCAATTGCTATAGAGAGACATTCAAGGTATCCCGGGGCTTTGGTATATGATGGGTAACCGTTCATTGACAGCATGGAACACGACGTACTCAGTTTTTTTGCAGGGAACTTGGCCTACAGCCGCTTCTATTCGAAACATCTCGCTCTCCGTGAGTCACCCGACTGATCTAAATGACGGCGCAACGACTGACTTGACTGCTCAGAAATCAAAGCGATACAGGAGGGACTCTTCAAAGAGCGATACAGTTTGGACAGATAGATGCTGCCGGTGCTAATTCATCCGGAATCACCCAGATAAATTGAAATACATTTCTTTCTTCGCCTGTTCTCCTTGCCTATGGCGTTCTAAGGAATGGGACCATTCAAGCTTCAATTCGCCGGGAATCGACCGAAAACGAGTGCCAGTACATCATCTGAACACGAAACAGAGAATCCCTCCTTGTGGGATGACCTCACCAACAACATTGCGCGATATGTACTGAACATATTCTATCCTGAAAACAACCCGACCTGCTCGTGCACCCCCAGGAAGTCCCTCGATGGGCGGATAGACAGATTAACCGTAGAGCGTAGTATCAGAAGAAGAATAGGGCTGGATCTATAGAACGCAACTAACGACGTACATGTATCACACTAATTAGTGAGCTTATACCATCTGCTGGCCTCGGTCCATTCATTTGGATGTACATAGACTGGAGCGATACACATTATAGAGCTCAGAGCAAGCTCAGTTACCTTGGCGTTTTCCCATATCAGTTGGGATGTGTTCAAAGGTACATGGGATTCCGGAACGGAGCGGTTGACCGAATTAGCCGACCAGCCTTGTTTTGATATGTTCCGCGACCTTCATATGATTCTGTTTCCTGACCTCATATCTCAAGACGACATTGCTTAAATCGAGTTCTCTAGGGCACTACCCTCTACATTGCACGCTAATCCCAATCGAAACTCCAACCCCTCCCCCAGTTCGAGAAAAAGGGCATGACTGCAGCTACTGACCACCAGGTGTGCACACACATCAGGCTATTTCAGACGGTCTGGCGCCCGCTTTTACTTACTTCGTCCTGGGCAGGCTCAGTTTCTCACTGATCTTCGCGCCGGCGAGTCTCCACTCGCAGCAGCCCCTCATAACCCCGTACATCTTGCACGACTGCAGCAACAGTGCCCTTCGAACCCGCCACCTCCGCTCGGCCACGCACCTTCACCATCTCTCTTAGTACCCCTGATACCCGCAGACATTCTGCGTCCAAACCACTCCGAAAGCAGGATTACAGGGCCATCGATGGGTTCTCTGCCGAATGCGCTGATACCGATTCCTACTGCGCCTCCTCATATCACTCCCGTGAGCATGCTATGGCATCCTCAGAAGCACCAGCAGGCATCCCCGCCATCTGTTCCTGTAATACAGCCCAGCAGCACAGTCGTTCCTCTCAGACCCCCGTCGTCGTTGTCGACGTCGCCACAACCCATGCAGGCCCTTGAAACCCCACCTTCAACGAACTCCACTATCTCGCCACCCAGCAGTTCGAATCTCGTGAAGGGGCCGCCCACTCTGCCTCTCTCGACGTTCCTCGAAGGAGCTTGGGCTGAGCACACCAAATACCTCGAGAGCACGGTGGAAGGACTCCAGCTTCAGCTCGCGCAGACCCAGGAAGCTGACGCCCGCGCGATTGAAGAGCTCCAGGCTGAGTTGAACAGACGACGTAGCTTGTATGCCAAATGGGTCAGCTGGGCGACGAATGCGTTCAAGACGTTCAAGGAGAGCACTAGCAAAGAGGCCCAGACGTTGAAGGATGAATGTGATGCTCTGAAGGCGAACAATGACGCGCTCGTGGTTGAGAACACCATGCTGAAAAGGCAGAGCGAGGACATGAAACAGCAACACCATGCGCTCTGCCAAAGAACCCAGGATGTGGAGCGCCAGAATGCGCTTTTTCGGAACCAGCTCGCTCAGGCGGACAGAGATCGTGCATCGGCGGCGCAGGCTAACCAGATCCTGACCGCCAATAACGGGAGCTACGTCGCTCTGACACAAACTTTGCAGCGCCAATATGACACGCTCAAGGGCCGTTATATCGCTGAAACGACCCAATTAAGAGGAGAACGGGATATAGCTCGAGCTGGGTCATCCAAAGCCCAAGACGATTTGGAGACAGGGCGCGCGGGGAATGAGAATGTATGCGTCAAGGCGGAGTCGCCCGTCCCGAAATCCGAGACCGAGCTTTGGGACGCCCTGGAGCTACAGTATCCACAAACCCCGGCGTCGGATGAAGATAGTGCGCCAGTTGCAGTAACGTCGAAAATCGAGTTGGACGACGCGGAAACTCAAACATTCAGTTGGGATGTCAAGCCTGCGATCAATCCCAGGAAACGGTCCAGGCGCGAGTTTGAATGCGACTCGAGCTCTGGGACGATGGGACCGCCACCAGATCCAGAACTGTCGATGGGAGACCCGTTCCCCGTTCCCCGACAGGTCGACGTCAAATCACTCAATAGTCCGATCCGCTGGTTCATGCAAATCCGGAGGAAGAATGCTGGCTAGTGGATCGCTAGCTCCGGTGGGCTGATTCCAGCATACACCATGGGATACTGTGCTCGGCGATTGTCGACCGCTCCATGCGCCTTATCGACTTGATTAGCATCCAGATGAAACCGTCACTGTCCACAATCGTTGAGCGCACTGTCACGTCCTATGACACAAGCGGCAATACCCACGTTCTAGGATGGACTGGCTAGATCCTGGCTGGAACCCAATACCGGTCACCGACGTCGCACCGCGTCGGGTGCAAACGGGATATTCTGTCTTTGATCACGGCGCGATGCGGAGTTCGGGGCTTTATCAAACCTACTGCACACCCGTCCCGCACGTTTATTTAATCATTAGCAGTATGTATATCTGACAGTAATTCAGTATCAATGACACTAGGGCCTCTCGCTGTTTCATCCGTTGCGTGGAGCAGACGTAATAGATTGGTAGATTGGCGCTCTAAACCACCGTTCGGTGAAAGACGCGCACGTGACTATCGTATCCATACGGCAGTTGTGGTGCACTCGCACAGTCCAGCCTCTCATGGACGACGACTCGGCCTCGGCCGACGGGCATACAAGAGACCCTCCAGCCCATGAAAGCGACGAGCCCCCCAGCACTACACGCAAATCCCGCGTCCGCCGTAGCCTTACCCTCTTTCCAAGGAAAATCACCACACTTGACGTGAGTACCTAGCTTCAAGCTCAAGCCTCGAGGCATCTCACTGTAAAACGCGGCTGACCCGTGTCCTTCTTCTCAGTTCGCCGCCCTCATCCGAACGAGCAGTCTGCGGAGCTCGACAGCCAAGTCCAAGGCAAAGCGCGCTCAAGTGAGTGCCTGTGCGCTCCTGATTATCCTGTGGGGAGTTTATGTGGCTCGTGTCTGCAGAAACGAAATTCGCGTCGGACCATGGCCGTGATGGAGTACAATACCGACAGTAAGGACGCCACACCCGACAGCGAGGATGACCGTGTGGCCATGCCCCAGATTTCCACTGATGTCGTACCGGTGCCGGTCCTCGAATCCGTATGAGCTGTTCCTTCTTTACCTTTCTTGACCTTACCAAAGACTGCAGAAGGCAAATCGGAGTACGGATTCAGTGGAAAAGGAAGAGGAGGATGACACGGGGAACGACTCTGGGGTTGTTATATCGGATATCCTCCTCATCCGCCAACTACCTCGCACTCCACCCTCCACTTCCGATTCCCCCCATCCCAGTCCATCAAATGTAGCGGCTCTACGGCAGTCCTCGTCGACCGTCAGACCCCTGTCCACCGCGACGACCAACACAGCGAGCACCGCGACCCCTGCGAACGTGACGCCGCGCAAACGACCTCCGTCGCGGATACCCATCCCGTCTGTTCGAGAAGAGCCCCTGGATTCGATGACGAAGACTCCACCAGCAACACCGCGGAAGAACTTTCACATCTTTGGTATCCCTCTGCCAAGTCCAAGACGCGGATCGTTCAGTAGCAGCCGCCCAGCTACACCATCGGATGCGGGTGCGTCAGTATCTGCACCGAAAAGGGAGTCGTCGTCATCGAAGCCGCGATTCCTCATTGGAACTGGACTGAAAGTGTCATCGCCCAAAATGACGAATGCGCCCAAAGCTGCAACCAAACCCAAGGCGATGCCATCCCCGACTAAGACGCCACCAAGGACGACTCCCGGACAGCAATCTCCGTTGACCAAGTCGACATCACCCAAATCTGTATCGTCCCCGACCAGATCTGTGTCCGTCTCGCGGCCGCTATCACCCAAATCGCCCGGGTCGCCCAAATCCTCCTCTCCTCGGGCCCATATTTCGAGTGCAGCTGTGGCTGCTGATTCGATTGGCAAACGGAACAATCGCCAATACATGTCTGAAGTGGGCGCTCGATCACCGCGTATCGGGTTGCCAACTTCTCCGCGGGGGAGCTTGAATATCGGCACGCCAGGCAGTCTGAAGCACAGCAGCAGCACCGTGGGGAGTCCGGTTGCTGTGCGTTCAGCTCTCGGTGTATCGACGCGGGCAAGCGCTGGGACTTTGTCGAGTGTGTCCACCCGCGAGCGAAAGCCGTCGAGTGACTCGTCCTCGCAATCCCATTCGCAATCGCATGCCCATTCGAACCTGAATCCGCACTCACCTCACCACGTGCACTATCGCCCTGCAGCGCATTTGAGCGGAATTGAAGAGTGGCGGTTAGAGACTGATGAAGACGCGTTGGCGCGGATCGGCATCACCAATGTGCAGGCGAGGCCCAAACCGTTATCAGTCGCCGCACGGGCCGTGTCTGAGATAGGAAATCATGCCAGAGCACACGTGACGATCGCGAAATCTTCTCTGGCAACGACAACCATGACGTCCGCTGCGAGGACACCCAGTACGGTTGGGAGCACGGCGGGGAGAAAACATGGATCGTTTGATTTTGAGCGGCCGGGATGGAGTGTGGGGTCCGCGACGAGTTCGATCGGGGCGAGATCACGCAAGAGGCCCGAGTCAGAGGAGAACATTCCGATGCGGCGCGGTGCGCATATATCCGCGAAGGATCAGCAGAACAGATCGACCAGTGCGGGTATGGCTGGAGTTGGCTCGGCTCGGTTCTATGCGTCCATGGCACCGCCACCGCCCGCTGAGCCTGAGCCGACGCCACGCCAGAGGACGGATAGCTGGGGCAAGAGTCCCGGGAAGCGGTTGAGTGCAGGGCTGACGAAGTTGTTTGGAAACACTGGCAGCAACAGCAAGCCGAGTAGCGTCGTGGGAGTCAATCGACAACACGCCAAGTTCTCATTCGAGCCCCCCGTCCGGCTGGCGTCGCCTCCCTCCCCCGAACCTGTACTCGAACGCAGGCCCTCACCCTCTCCACTGTCCAAGCGCGGGCACAGCGCCAGCCACTCGACGTCCAGCACAGCGAGCTCGGCTCCCAGCGTGGGACATCGATCTGGCACGAAGCCGCGGTCGCTGGATCTAGGGTTAGGTCTCGCGTGGGCACCCACCAAGCTGCGCGAGGACGCGGTGTTGCCCGCCTCTCCGCTGGGGAGGAGCCTGAGCACGAGCAAGCGGGCGGAGCAGGGCCGTGCGGTGGCTGAGCAGTTCCGCAGTGCGCTGGACGAGGACGGGTATCGGAGTTTCAAACGATGTGAGTGGTTGTTGTGTTGTGCCATCCTTCGCGCCCAAGGTTATTTACGTTGCATCGCAGATGTGCACCGGTTTGACGCGCATGAGATTCCGTTTGACGGGAGCACGGGGATCGTCACACGGGTCGAGCGTCTGCTGAAGAAGGCGCGGCATCTGAGCGACGACGAGCGCGCGAGGATGATGGATTCATTCATCAGGATTATACTGCAGGCAGCATGAGACGACGACGACATGCCACGAGGACGACACATCTACGCGCATCCACATCTACTACATCTGCACGCCATCTCTACGTTTCTGCTCACTTGGGTTCACGCTGCTTCATGTATCTCATGCTTCTGTTGTGTATTCTTATCCGCACCTGCCACCTACTTACCTAATTTGCTATCCTATCCGCATTGCAATGCTATCTCATGTTTTCATGATGAGCTTTCCTCGTCGTTGGCGGTTGTCCCGAAAATCATGTGGGTCCTGTGCAAGGAGCAGTCGGCGTAGACGTAAATATTCCGTTGTACTCATTCGGATACACACATCCCGCCACTGCAGTGACCCCACCCGCCGTGTCCTGCGGATCGAACCATCCATCCGGCACAAAGCTGGCTGAAGCAGGCAGGGTTCCCACGGGCATGGTGATGACGGCTGCTGTTTGCGTGTATGTCGGCAGCAGACTGGCGGGCACTCCGGCATTGGACAGTGTAGGAGGAGGCCATGGGAAAGACGCCGTGGACGAGGCAGCAATGGAGGATGTCGCACCGCCAGTCATCCATTCTGCGTAGCTGCCATTCCACGGACTCGGGGTTAGCCCCAACTCTGCGCACTTGCCGAGAGCGGTCCGAGGATCTCCTGGTATCCATCCCTCACGGAGACCAAGCTCGTAAGACCATAGAGGGGATCCGATGGATCCAGCCCCATTAGGCCCAATCTGCAGCACCGGTCAGAACAATCGCGACTAGATACCATCCGCTGATTTCGCCTGCCTTCCATGTCCAAAAGAACCAGTCTCTTGTGGCGTCCATGATCGCCAGAACATACTCGGAGATTCCCGCCTTCATGGACTCGTTGAAATGCATATAGTCGTCGTATTCCGTACACTGCGGATTGGTCGACTCGGGTCCGACCCCGCGGAGAAAATAGCCACAGTCGTTGGGCGACGCAGCCCATTCCCCCGTGACGGTCACGCCGAACGCCGACTGCGATGCGTTGATGCTCAGGCCCCACGCATTGCACGCTTGCCGTGGCCACTTTCCACCCGGGCGACCATTCGCGTCCGGAGTCGCGATTGGCGACGTGTCGATCCCACCGAATGAGAAATACGGGTGGGTGTCCAGAATCATCCGATCCGACCCGGCCAAGAAGCCAGCCCAGAAGTCGAGCGACTGGAACCCGTCGTGGATTGCGATGTACTGCGCTGCCAGCGTGAGAATGTGAGTATGCGGTATCCGAACTATCTTACGGGACCGTTCCCAGCTCCGTAGCCCGTGATGCCTCTGATCATGGAATGTGCTTGCAGATAGAACGATGTCAAAGCGTCGATTCCTATTACCCCGAGGAGGGCCTGAAACACTTGAGACAAAGACGAATAAATGACGGTGAATGTGCCTTACTTCATTGACGATCCCAAAAACGGGGATCAGATCCCGGAAAGCAGGTTGCGAGATGAACTCGGTGAGAACCCGAACGTAATACAACGTCCTTTCAGCATTGGCCAAACCCCTTTGCACAACAGATCAGCAAGATCAATCGCACGTGGATGTCTCTTACATGTTTCCGGAGAGAAAATTCACAGGCGACAGTCTGTACACGATTGAGCACCTCGATTTGGTGAACATGTAGTCGCGCCAACCGTCCAGAGTGGTTATTGCCTGATGAAAGCGCATGAGCGCCCCTTTCGGAATATCAAGAGCAACACCCACCGTTCTGCGATCCGGGAACAGTATGTAAATCCAAGAAAACACGTATTCCGTACTTGCGCGCCCAACCAAGCAACCTTAAAAAATATCTACGGAGTATGTTATTTCCGAGGTACTACTGGAGAAGAAAGGCATACGTCCAGGATGTCCTCGCAAGGAACGGTTCACCAAAGCTGTTCGGGTCTCCAGGCCAGGTTTCGATGGCCCAGAACGGGATGGGAACTCGAATCCAGTTGAGACCCGCGCCTGAAAGTTGAACCAGGAGTGAAATGGTTGTATCGGAGCAGATCGGAGCATAACGCAGACTTACCTGCAATCTGAGCAATGTCTTCCTCCGTCTGGAGTGAAGAGTAAGTCAGGATGCAACCATCTCGAACAAACTGACTATAAAGGTGTTGTAATGTTGCTCAAGCTGGCTCAGCCCACCACCGGCCGTGTCGTTGGCCATGGCAATTGAAAGTGTCCATTCGTCTACAGCCTGGGGCGAGTACTTGTCAAAATACGAAGCAGTGATGAATGGCTCTGTTGACGAATCAAACCAAACATCAGGAGCAAACAGGTTGGAGTACCGAGAACGAAAAGGCCACCAAGATTCACACCGTATATTCGATCCACCCCCCATGTCCAGCTCGTGTTCAGGGGCGGAGTCCACGAATTCGGTCGTGCATTGTTGTTGAACGGGTTGGCCGGGTCTTCGACCCCTTCAGCGTAGCATTAGGCCCATCATCGGTAGGTCGCACGACGAAACACCCACAGAATCCCCCGAAAGAGTTATTGTAGACAAAATGCCCGCCATCCAACGTAGTCACAGTCGATCCGTCTCCGCCGGTCTGCGAGTGGATGAGAAAGGCGACCCGAGGTAGATGTGTTGCGTCTGCACCGTATATTTCGTGGATGTCGCGTTGGAAGAAGCGGGAGAACCAGACGAATCCAGCTCGTGTCTCCGCCGGACCGTGCCGAAATGGACACCTAGCACGACCACAAGCACCAGACCAACCACCGCAGCGCAAAGAGCGACGACCCGGCGTCTGGTAGGTTTGAACCTGGCGTGGCGCGTGACTGGCGCATGCTTTGAGTCCCGGGGCGATTCGAGAGGGGCATGGGCCATCGGCATGCGCACTGCTCCCCGAAAGACACGCGTCTTGAGGCTGGTAAACAACAAAGGCAGAGGATATGACGGGCTCAGTACACCGTGCAGGACACGGAGCGATAAGAGCGTGCGCCGGGCCTGATCCGGATGGAGACTTGTCTGCAATCACTTCGATTTCGGCAAAGGCTGAGCACATATCCGAGATATACACGAGAATCTTTGTCGTCTTAAGCGTTTGCAGCGTGGGTAGGGGAACTTCGCATGACGATTAACGAGATTCAAGTATTCTTACGTGCTAGCTTGTTAGCAAAGACGAGGACGCTCCATCCTAATTGTGGGACAGACAGATACTTGGTAGGAACCACGCCATCGTCATGACGTAGACGAATACCGTCTCGTCCTCGAGGATACGGAAGCCTGTCGAGGAAGCACTCAAGATTCCGTGGGACGCCGTAGTCAGTCATTCGCGGCGGCCGACCAGGCGGTTGAGATGGTTGTTGCCCGGAAGTAGTGCTAGTAAGTGGCTGTGTCCCTTATCCTCCAGCTCTCTGTTCTTACACCCATGTCTAAATCCCCCACAGTCTATCTCGCTCATTTTCTCGGTATCCTCTGGGCGTATCTTGTTTCTCTTGTATCCTTGCGTCGCCCGGTCCGACACGACAATATCGCATTACCTACGACCTCGCCGCGTCCTCCAGAACCGAGCACATTCGGATCTCCAGCTGCAGCGATACACGTACTGGGTTCGCGCATCCTACCTTGATTTGTGACAAAGAAAATTCAGCAGATCGCTTTCCCACTTTCACTAGATCCCTGGCAACGCGACAAGCAAGATTTCCTACGACGGCCGAGTCTGCTCAAGGCGAGCGCCAGCCCCGCGTGGGTCAAAGGACAGAAACTCAAAGCTCAGTGGACATCGCGCAAGAAATCAAGTGTCAGCAGCAAACGTACGCAGAGGACATCAGTATACCCCCCGCCGCCGGAGATCTACGTGCAAGACTGGAGTTCGGTGACCGTCAACATGGATGATCTCTTCCACAGTCCTGAGCTCCTGCCTAAATCTGAAGCGCCTCTGCAAGTCGAGCAGACGTCTGTGCCTGAGATCTCTCCTGCGCCCTCTGAAGAATCTGCCGACATCGCGGAGGTTCTGACTATCTACACGACCGACCATCCTGAACCCGAGCTCGCCTGTTCACTGGACTTGCCCATCTACTCTCCAGGCGACATGTTCTCTGCTGCTGGCGATGGCTCGTTCTGCGATCCCTTCGCATCGCAAGTGACCTCACCTTCGATCCCACTTCCAGCCACCTGCCCCACGGTGACTGTTCACTCTGAGACAGGCAAGACGGTCCCGGTCCCGCTCGCTATGCCCGGCTCTGGAGAGAACTCCCACGTCCCGTATGTTGATATCTTCGACCTGGACATGTATGCCAACAGGATGACGGGCCATGCTCAACCAGTCTGTGGGTCTAATGTACAAGACGGATGTCGCAGTGCCTCGTTCTCTGTCACTCTTCCCCCGTCCCCTCAACGGTCTCCTCTGGCATCCGTTACGAATGCTAACCTAGATGAGAGGAAGCACAAGAACGATTGCGGGTCCTGGTTCGAGGAAACGAGTCAGGGAAGCATCAATACTCAATGGCTTGTAGCATGATCTGAATCAGCAGGAGCTTGACTCGACCGTAGCTGTCTTCTATGGATCGAGACGTGTTGTGTCAAGTCTGTCCGCCGGATCGCACACACACCACACGGTCCATAAATCGTCCAACCGCACCTATATCCATTACAATACTCGGTATAAGTGATTAGGATTACGCTATCTTTCAATACCCATCTCTCTCTGAGCTTACGAGCAGGATCCACCTGCAACGTCAATGTTCGCGAGCGACGGGATCTCGTCGTCAGTGTAGATCTTGAACTTGGTGGCCGGGACGCCCTCGAAGGCGGCGGCGAATCGCTCGGCAGTGTTGTTTGCGCCATCGACTTGTCGGATCCAGGCGCAGGCAATGAAGTCTCCGTATTTGCGGATGCTATAGCGGCCAAGGTCAGGGGATTCTGGAGAGCGAGGTGGTATTGTACTCACGCCTCGGCGTAGGTCTCGGGATCCTTCTGCGTCGAGTCTCCGATGGTCAAGAACTTCTTGCCCGGGTACATTCCCTGGATACGGTCGATCATGGCAGACTTGTACTCAAAGATTCCGTTGCTCTGCACACGCGGATCATCAGCATCTGGGTCCTTCAGTCCAGACACACGCAGAAGACGAACCTGAGCAAAGTTGATGATGTCCTGGATGTTCGTCGTCGTCAGGTTCTGCAGCATGATCGGTCCGTTGGAAGCAGAGTACGTCGTCGAGATGAAGTCCCGCAGGAAGGGGTACAGCTGGAACGGCGAGCCAGAGACGTAGACGAATTGAGGGGAGTTGAGCGACTTGGCGAGCGACGCGTAGAGCTCGGGCATGCCCGTCACAGGCACCGGCGTGTCGATCAGCGTCGTTTGCGCAAGTTGCAGCTTGTCGAGCGTGTGCGAGACCTTGACCGTGTCGTCAATGTCTACAGTTCTATGAGCACCAATTCCGAGCACGGAACAATCAACGACATACCAGAGATGACACCAAATCCGCTGTTCGACGACGGGAACATGGTAAAGTTCACGTTCCGGTTGTTCAAGAATCCGCTGAGCTTGACATCACCCTGCACAGCGGCGTCTCCGCTCGCACACGCTCCGACGGAGACATTCTGGATCGCCATTCCCCCCGAAGCCGTCGAGGGAAGCGTCGCCGGCTGCGCACATCCGTCTACGTTGACAGTCACCGCTTTGCCCGAAAGCCCGAGCGTGGCAAACAGCGCGAGCCGGCCCGTGACGGTGTCCGCCGTGCTCGAGCTGACGTTGAGCCCGATCGCCTTCAGGGCGCTCGTGACGCCATCGATGAGCGGAGAGATGCTGACCTCGCGCGTCGACGCGTAGGCTTGCAGCTGAACGAGTGTGTTTCCGGGGTTGGCTGGGTCATCGAAGGCCGGGGCATCAAAGACAAGAACATCGTCAAGTGCGTTAATCGAAGACCGTTCAGCGGGGGGTGCGTATCCGCGCGGCAAAGCGTTGACCGATGCGAAAGCAGCGAAGGAGAGAAGGAAAGAAGTCTGGCGCATCTTTGCAAAGAAAGGATCGGTTGTCGAATGAATAAAGAGGGAAGCAGGGGAGAAATAAACAAGAAAGCGCAGCTGCTCAGCAGATGAATGGAACGAATGAATACCGTGACCCTGCGCGTCTCTTATTAAATCCACGCGGATCCCGTAACTTGTAAGCCTCGGAAAGAGCAGAAGTCCATCACCGCATGCGAATTCTCGGTCACAGGTTGGTCGTGATATCAACATTGACAGGATCGTCTGTCTTCCCCAGCAACCAGTCGTGCGTATGCACATCAGGGCCTCATAAACACATGCAGAAGGTGATCAGGATGGAAAAGCGGAGTCCGATGAGCGTCTGGCGAGCGGGGTCACGGTGCAGGCAACGTGAGGAGGAAGTCCAGTAGTCCTGATGCACACATGCTTCATGATTTGGACGACGAATCGAAGACCACGAAGGACTGGCCAGCAGAAATCGAGGTTGGCAATGGATTCCGGACTATTTCGGATGATATACATAGGTCGTGGATCAGCAGCAGGAAGATGAAGGAACTGGCGATTGTGATGGTTGTGAGCGGTGATCCTACGTCTCGGCCCCGGTCCCGGCGGTCCGATAGTGGGAATTGCGCGGCAAAAATACTACCAAGTACCTAGATGTGTGTATTTCCAAAGGATGAGAATGGTATATTTACATCGACCCCGCGTCACTTGCACAATGACAGAGCCCACATGGCGCAGTAGTTGTATAGTGCATGCGATCATTTCATTTCCGATTGTCGAATTTCCAACGGAGGAGGGGCAAAGAGGGAACAAACTATTGGAATCAAGTCAACGACCCACACACTGGCTCCGAGATCGCGCCAAGGAAAAGTGCCGTTTTCCGGGATACCACCAACGACGTTCGAGAGGCGAGACGTTTCACAAGTCGAAAGTCGCGCGAGGACTTGCAAGATTGATGCCGAGGCTTTGCCGCACACCGAGGGCAATTCGGAGAGGCAAGCCCTTGGCAGATGTGCTACCTATCGCATCATCATGCGAAACGCTGGGTCTTTACTAATCGAACGCCGACTTCCTTCATCAGGATGAAAGCAGATGCAAGTCGATGCTCCGGGACACAGAGAGCGACCAGATCAAAATTGTTGAGATAGTCACTCAAACCTAGGCTTCCAAAAAGTGCCCAGGCCCAGATGTATCCCATGGGTGTTAGGTGACGGGCGTCTCCTCTAAAAGCTTCACATTGAAGCGAAGACGTGCCCATGTCGACGTCCCGATGTCCCTGTACGCAACCATAATTTCCTTTGTACTGCCGCATCGGCACATTGAGGGGGTGAGATAAACGAATGCGCCAAGTTGGTATCCGCTTCATTTTTGAGAGAGAACTTGCGCGATCCCAGATCCTAGCGATCAGTGATACACCCTCCCAAATCCGGATCGTCCCCCAGCCAGCAAAGCTCATGCCGAGGCTTGGAGCATGGTCCAGGTCCCCTCGACTCAGTGCGAGATTGCTGTCGACCGAGTCGCCCACAACATGGCTCTCGAGCGACTCAAAGGAGAAACTTGCTCGACTCATGCCACTCCTTCCAAGTGTATGATGCGAAGTTGAGGATGATTGAAGCACCCAAGGATGTTCCCCGTTCCTTGTCGCACAGTACCGCGAGCGGGAGCGAAGCGGAAATTCATCGAGAGCAGAAGGTAAAGAAGAAGATTTGGAGCACTCAGAGCCAAGTTGATAGTGTGAAGGTCTCACTACATTCATGCGCTTGGGTGGCTGTAGAATCCACAGCCATTGAAATAGATGGCAGAGAAACCCAAGCGGGCAATGAGACTGGCACAAGGTCCCAGGAGAGCGACTCTCTCATCGAAATATCGGCATCTACCCTTCGCAACCAAAAAGTCCCCCGGACAGAGGGCTTGCACAAGGACACTTCTGATTAGTACTTGATGATGGAGGAAGGACTGACGCTGTTAATCAGGAGAACTGGACACAAAAAAGAGCACAAGACAAGACGCAGAGTATGGAAGGGCGAATAGCAGACGAAGATGAGATGATTTGAGAGAGGGATGCGTCTGAGACTTCCGCACAGTGATGAGGTTCGTAGATAGCGACTAAGTGCACCCGGTATCATTTTCCAGTGATCTCTCTGGTCTCCGAGACATTTTGAGTCGTCAAGCTTTTGCGCAAAACTGACGTTCGAATGCACTGGTGAACGCTCGTTGGTGAAGAAAGTGTTCTGGGACTTGCACGTGATGAAGTGGTGGTCCTCCACGTGAGCAGACCGTTGCCATGTGATCGCGATTAGTAACTTGGGCTCCGCCATGATTGAGGGTTTGCCCGTCGAGCTCATTGGCAAGATTGTGGGCGACCTGAGTCTCGACGATGCTCTCAAGATTTCACAGCTCTCGCGACGTCTCAGAGCCGTCTCGTCGGATCCGGTCCTCAATGTCTGGCGACCGTGCATCCTGCGCAACCTCAAAGCGAGCACCTATGAAACTGCATTCAAGACCCTCAGCGTACATACGGTCGTTCCGCGGCACAACTGGCTTGAGATTCTGTCCCTCGGAAGGGCTGCGTACCTACTCTTCGACGCGGTTCTCCCGAATCTACCAGACGCAGAGTGGGAGGAAGCGTTCAAGCGGAGGTTTCTGACGTCATGGGCCAGCGCGTACCACAAGAAAGCGCATACGACGTGGAAGTCTGCTTTTCTGCGCGTGCTGCAATACACGTGGCATCGGAGTACGACAACTTGCAGTGTCAATGAGGCATGGACCAAGTCAGTCCCCGGTTGCTGCTGTTATTAGTTCAGCCTCCAAGTTTTGTAGATACATCCTTCTGAACCGGAACGGAACCGCGAATTACTTGGAGGGCTCCTCAAGAGGGTTCAGTCCTTTTGCCATCTTTGAAGAAACCAGGCACGATAAAATCCAGTCAAAGTCTCGACAAAGTGAAATGACGTCACCCCCAAGAACCCAGCAGAATCTCTTGCATCTGCCTATGCGTGTCAGAGTTTGTGCCCCAGTGGCCATTGACTGCATTAACGCTGAAGATTCTCTCCCCAGGTCCTGGTTGAATTTTCTGATGCGCGTGTGCTTGTGTTGGGAACATTAAACCGCCCCCGGAGCTCTTTGAGCGTAAATGCGAATGCAAAGTTGCTGTTACAGCCTCCAGGTATTCGACCGGGCGGAAGCACGCTCTCAAATCTAGACTATTCAAGAATCAGATATCCTCTGCCTGCAGAGTCATTTTTCAATTACCCCTTCTACACGAGTGGGGGTTCGGATCGGCGCTGGCTGGCACCGGGAGACGCCGATATGGAATGGGTCGGAAGCGTCATGTTCGTCGTCTGGAATTTTTCGATTTAATTGTTCTTTTTGAGGGGCTGATCTCCGCGGTTCTTAGGCTCGTCGCCCAGATAATTACTCGCGATTCGAACGACGACGCGACTGTTTCAGTCGATGATGATGAATTTGAGGACCTCGACTTCATACTGGGTCCCGGACGAAATCAATACGCTTCGTTTACATGGGAAGACCTTTGGACGGTGGCGCCTTGGATTCGGGAGAGTATCTCCAAGGAAATTGATGGGGCCGGACTGGGTCTCTAATTTAGACTCATCAGTGGCAGTGCCGCTCGTTTGATCGAACACAACAACATCAAGATCCAACTTCTCCGGATCTCTGAATTTACAACCATGATCGGATATGTGATCGGAAACCGTTTCAAAACACAAAAAGAAACCTGTTACGCCCCGAGGCTGATTATTATCCTCATTGTGTAACTGCGTCTCTTGTTACGTACCTTGTGGGCTCACTCGCACACGCTGATTCTATGTTCCGCCGACAGCTCTCTCCGTCCGGACATCCATTCATGATCATCGTCTTTCCCTGTGAACAATAAGCTTTCTCGCTGCTTTGTTGCTCCATTGGGTTTGTTCTGGAGAGTTTAAATAACGATTCTTTTGACCGAGTATCTGCATTCTCCTCTACTTCCTTTCCCCAACGTTGCAGGGCATCGTAGCAAGCCATTCCCCTCTTTCCCAGCCTGATACCTTAATTTAATACAGTCATGACGATCGTTGTGCGTGGTGTTCTCTTTTTCTAGTCCATCCATTGACCGAATTCTTTACCAGCTGTTCCCTTGCAACGAATGCCACAAGAAATTCACGCGCTCCGGCGATCTCAAGCGTCACAGCCTTATTCATCTTGGAATTAAGTGAGCTCTTCCCCCACCTTCTGATCAGAGCCTGAGCTGATACAAAAAAGAGCTAACCACTGCAAGATCTGCGGCAAGTCGTTTTCCCAGCCGTCGGGCCTCAAGACACACATGAATACCCAGTGCGCCATCTTTCTGTTCTTCCTTGCAGTATTTCTAATGTCTTGTGTCAGCACAAACTCGAGACCTCACCGCTGTGGCCGAGGAGATTGTGCAGCCACGTTCAATGACCCTTCCTCTGCATCCCGTCACCGCAAGGAAGCGCACTCGTCAAGTCATGTATACAAGTGCCTCGAATGCGGTACTTGGTCTGTCCCGGCTCTCTTCCCAATCCATTCGCGATCTGACATTTCAACTCCCCGCCAGCATCAAGCGCAGGTCCGCCTTCACGACGCACCTGAAGAAGCACGGAGACCAGTTCTTCGGTGTCCCAGTCGACATCTTCTATCGTGGCGACATAGCCATAGGGAGCAGGAAACGGTTCCGCCGGGCATCATCTGAAACCTCCTCTGATTCCTTTTCGATCTCCTCGATGAGTATGTCAATTCCCCTTATCACTCTTCGTGTGCTATCGTCCTGCCTCGGCTGACTCTGGCTGATTTTTTTCTGGGTAGATGATGCATTCGATGGCTCTACTTATCATGATCAATTCACGGGCTCCGCGGGCGTTAAAGGCTTCGACTGGGGCTCGACGTCATTCTCTTATGATGGGCTTGACTACTTGTCGTTGCCAGCTAGTGAACAAACGACCCCGTTTGATTCTCCAGAACTCAACTTCAACGTACAAACTCAGTACCTATCCGAATGCCTTTCCCGGTACGCGTTTGGGTCACTTGACCCCGTATATAACTTTGGGGATCAGCATCTCTATTCCGAGGCCGGACTCGTGCAGGATGTGGACTTCAGTGGTCTTTACACAATGCCTTGAATAGGCGGTGGATCCGCTTGTTACCAGTTATGTTGCCAATGCCGCTATGTCAACTTTATTATATGATACATCTCGTCGAGCTTCTTGCATAATTTGTATCCTTGTACTGTACTCCCAATCGCTACAATAATGGACCGCTGATGCAGATGCAATGGTGGTGAATGGGGATAAGACCGACAACAAGAAGTGTGACCTTGATTAGACGCACTCACGTGTTGGCGACATCAACAAAATCTTCAATCTCGTCCTCTCGAACACCTCCCCCCATCTCCCGCCGCTAGCCCGTTCGCCGTGGCCCTTGCTGTACCCCGTGCTTATCCTTACTTTTGTCTCCTATACCGCCCTTGCCTCTCTGGAGCGCGCCGACCGAGAATCTATTCTAATTCGGCGTCCATGCTCGCTTATGCGTCCCCCGCATCCCCCTTCCCAGACGGCGCGAAATACTCTAAAGACCTCGATTCCTTCAACAAACTCCTGCCGCCACCGATAGAATTCGTAGAAGGGTCGTCGTCTGGTGCCCTAGCCGTGCCCGAGGGCAAATACGATCCTATAAACGCCACCCCCAAGGCGTCTAAAGCAGATGTGAGTACATTCGGACTTCAAGGTGGAGCAGACTCATATATCATTCCTCCTCATCAGGCTGTGCGCCCCTCTTCCATCGTTGCTCGCCCATCCACACCCACGACCCCCAAACCCACCGCTGCATCAACACCCCGGGTGAATGGCAAGGCGCCGTCTCTATATCCCGGCATTATCGACCTGACATGGCCACCGAATGTGTCTTCATCCGGAAGTGGTTTGTACAACAGCGGCAACACATGCTTCCTAAACAGCGCCCTGCAATGTTTACTGCACACTCCTCCGCTTCTCCGACTGTTATACGAGCACGCCCATAGTCGATGTCCGTGACATCCAGTTGTATCTCAGTGCCAGTCCTCTCACTGATCGAATTGTAGGTCCCGTGAAGGACAACGCGTTCTGTATGACATGCAGCCTCGGGAAAGTCGCATCCCAGGCGTACAGCAATCGAAATGCGTTCATGCCGCAAGCTGTGTCCGGGAAGCTACAAAGTGCGCTCTATCTGCCTTCCCGGTCCGATTAGATGACTGAGTCTGTTGCACAGCAATCGCGAAGCACATGCGACGGGGACGTCAAGAAGATTCGCACGAGTTTCTTCGATACGCCATCGATGCGCTGCAAAAGTCTTGTCTTGCAGGACAACCTCCGTGCGTGTCTCCTTTCTCTAGACTCTTGACTTAGGTCTATAACCGTACGCAGAAAATTGGACCCCAAGTTGGCTGAGACGACCTGGGTGCACAAGTTGTTTGGCGGCAGACTACGTTCACGAGTTAAATGCACCGAGTGTGGGCATAACAGCGACACATTCGACAGCATCCTGGACCTGAGCGTGGACATCTTGAACACGAACAGCGTCAAGCTGGCTTTGCGCAAGTTTGTGGCGGTCGAGTATCTCAAGGGGCAGGACAAGTACAAATGTGAAAAGTGCGTCGTGATGCGCGTTTAGCTCGCATCCTCTCTGACCTGTTACTGCAGATGCAAGAAGCATGTGGTCGCGGAGAAGAGCTTCACGATACAAGAGGCGCCGGCGGTGTTGACGATGCACTTGAAACGGTTCACTCCGATGGGCCGCAAACTGACTCACTTTATCGACTACGAGGAACGATTGGCACTGAAACCATACATGAGCGACGGCTCATTCGGCCCATCGTACTCGCTGTACGGCGTGATCTGCCATGCCGGTGGTGGGCCCAACTCGGGACACTATTTCTCTTACGTGAAAGACTGCCGTGGGCAGTGGCACGAGATGAACGACGAGTCTGTTACGAAGGTTCCACACGCGCCGCTGAAGCAGAAAAACGCGTACATCCTCTTTTACCTGCGGGACAGAGGGCAGGGTCTCGATGCGGCAGTGAACCTTCCACCCAGCGCAATGGTGCCGCGCCAGAGCATCGCCAAGAACATGAAGAAGCGAAAGGCTTCCGAGGATGGACACGAGGACGAGGGTGTCAAGGTCACTAAACCCTTTATTGGGCCGCGCATGCCTTCTCCGGACCGGATCTCGACGCCGAAGAAGACAGCAGAGAAACCCAACGCAACACCTGCCAAAGCCGATCCGCAAGCAGAGCGTGTCCGTCAAAAGATCGAGGCTGCGCAAACGAGCAAAGCCTTGGATGGTCTCGAGGCATATGGATCTGACTCGAGCGACAAGGAGGACGACGGGCCTGAGGAACTGGCCAATCCGAAAACGGTTGTGGGAGTGCAACCTCCGCCGACTGTTACCTCACCGCTACCTCCGTCTTCCCCTCTGCCGACGTCGGCTACCACTCCGAGTCGATCCTCAACGACAGACTCCAATGCTGCCAACTCCGTTCGAACGCCCATTTCAACGACTAGCTTCTACGGTGGCCCAAGTTCTTCACACAAGCGCAAGCACTCGGAATCCTTCGGCAAGGAGCGCCGTTCGTCTGCTGCCAGTTTCAATCCGTTCGACAAGAGTCGACTCACCAACGGCCGGAAGAAACCGAGACCGTTGTGAGCATAGTTTGCGAGTTAACGTACTTACATACATAGACTTGGTCGTCCGTACATGTATGCAGTATTGAGTTATCCTTGGACTTGAGTCGCCTGGCATCTTGATTACACATAAATGGTGACAAAGACAAGGCTTGACTTGCCTCCCACCGTCTATGCTACGCCGCGCTTGGAAGCCGGCATTGGCAGCCACGGTCCCAGCTCTCGGCGGCGCGTACTGGTATTATTCCCGTGAACCCAAGGAGGAGACGTTCGACCTTTCTGTTCCCGTCAAGAGAAACGGCAGACGTGAAAGAACGACGATGACGTTCCCGCTTCTTTCTCAAGACGCAACGGACGCGCGTATACGGGAGAATGCGACAGCGCATACTATTACGAGGCCTGGGATTGTGTGGCATCATACCACCGGTGCGCATTGCGTCGGGAGCGTCGCCGTTGTGTCGTATGAACTGATATGTGCTTACTTACTTGCCTAGCTTCGGTCGCGTCGAACGACCCCATCGAGGATGCCACCGCGCATCAGGTCGTGCGCCGGGATGAGGGAGACGGGGACCTTCTATTTTTTGCTGTTATGGACGGACATGGGGGGTTTTGGACATCACAACTGCTCTCTCGCGTTCTCATTGACGCTATTGCGCTGGAGCTCTCCTCCCTCGGCAAGACTGTATCAGACACTTGGTTCGGCGGCGTGAAAAGTCTGTGGCGCCGGCCACAGAATAAACAGGATGAGGATATCAATCTGGACGCGTCTTCCAGGGGTCTTCCGCCACCTGCGACACCCATGTCGTCGCCCCTCCTGGTCGCACGAGCACTACAAAAGTCATTCCTGTCTCTCGATGCCGAGCTTCTTGCTGCACCGGTACGCGTGCTGGCTGCGGCGTTAGCAGAAGACCCTGACGCGAAAAAGGGCAATGCGAGTTTGAAAATCCCGGACCTGAGCAAACACCCACTCGCGCTGCCCGCGATGCTCCCGTCGCTGTCCGGTAGCTGTGCGCTGCTGACGATGATCGACACAGCCCACAATAATCTGTACGTCGCCTCTGCCGGAGACTGCCGGGCTGTTGCTGGCGTCTGGGAGCCGGAGCAAGGTAAATGGCGCGTTGAGGTTCTGACAGAAGACCAGACGGGACGGAATCCATCCGAGGCTGAGCGGTGAGTGTGTCTCCGATCGTGAGGTGTGTTGGGTTCTGAATCGGTGTTTCTGCAGAATGCGCAGAGAGCATCCTGCTGATGAGGCTGGCGATGTCATCCGTAACGGTCGTGTGCTCGGTGGATTAGAGCCAACTCGCGCATTTGGTGACGCGCGATATAAATGGTCGCGGACCCTGCAGGCTACGTTGGTCTTTTCGATGGCTGCGCACATCCTATCACGCTAACGATGCTTGTAAGATTATATCGCGCGTTCCTTGAGGGTGGGGATCAGCAGGCACGGGGCCCACCTACGTTGCTCAAGACGCCGCCTTATGTGACTGCACGACCCGTCGTCACGCACCGAGTCTTGAACTTGCCAAAATCAGACGGAGCGGTCACCAACGCTCCCGCTCTGCGGTTTATCGTACTTGCGACCGACGGACTCTGGGACGAATTGAGGTGGGCATTTTCAGCTGCATATACTCAGGCATCGACCCACATGTGATCCTCTACCAACAGCTCAGAAGACGTCGTGCGCCTAGTCGGCGGTCACATCGGCGGCCTGCGAGGGAATGTCCCGAAAGACTCGCTCTCGAACCTCGTCCCGACCGTCGCCGGGTCTGGCACTGTGCAAGGCAAGGATGCAGACCACCGCCGAGCGCGGACCTCGGAAGCGTGGACTTTCGTCGACGACAACGCCTCAGCGCATTTGATCCGCAATGCATTCGGTGGGGCCGATGCGAGGTCGGTGCGCGAGGTGCTCAGCATCCCGTCTGGCCTTGCGCGAAGTTTCAGAGATGATGTTTCGGTGACGGTAGTCTGGTGGGAACAGGAGAATGAGAGTCAATACCAAGTCGCTACTCTCACAGTTCCACCTCCGGACGTCAAGGCCAAGCTTTGAGTATCGTGGATGATCTGTGAAGTGGATTATATAACACAGGTTGAGAGTACACTACACAAGCATGTAAATCAATACAGACACCTTGTAAGCAAACGACAATGTTCCCGTTTAAAACATATACAGACTTGCAATACACGACATGCGATGGACGAAAACATTTCAAACCGGACTGGGCTCTATCTGAGACTCAAGCTCGGGGCGACACGACAGCAGCACCGTGACTGCGCAGCGCATAGCGGGGCGTAGAAGACGGGACAGGTGACGACGGGGGCGACGTCATCGGGGTCAAGGAAGAAAGGGAGGACAGCCGCGACAGCGTTCTTGTCAACGAGGCGACTGCGTTCGGGTTGTGCAATGGGGTGTTCGTCCGAGGAGGCTCTTCCAGGGGCGGGGTGTTTCCTTCTTGGGTTACAGTCGGAAGCTCATCGCTCCCGGGCGGATCAGTGAGCGAGAGCATCGTGCCATTCGGGGTGATGGGAGGAGTGGGCACGTAACTTTCGTAATCGGAGGGATTGTTTGGGGTGTGCGGGGGCTGGTGCTGGGAAGAGGGATGCCCTTGCGAGTGCTCTTGCGACTGCGGGGGCGGAGTGCCTTGCGACTGGGGCCATTGTTCCTGCGACAACGGCTGCGAGAACACATCGCACGCCGCGCGCAGATCAGCTTCTTCGCCTGCAGTGATCGAGTTCCCGCGCAGCATGGAGAATAGCGAGGAGTGGGATGGGATCGAGAGCGACGTGTCCGTGCGTCGGAGCTTGTTCGGTCGCTCGCCCGTGACGGGATGGCTGTCCGGCGGTCGTGTGCGAGCAACCCCCATGATAAACCCATATCCGTGATCCAACACCTCCGTTCCATCGGGTCGTAAACGCTTCAACGCTCTAGGATTCCGCCTGCTCGGGTGTTTGATCGACTTCAGTGGAACCAGAGGGTTGTTGTATGCCCAATCGCGGACTTTGATTCCCATCGCTTCGAGGTCTGCAGGCGTCGGCTGAAGATCATCTTGTACGCGACGGATAGGCGAGGGAGATATGCGTCTCGCGGCGGGGGACGATTGGAATGTTTTGCTGGAGGAAGCCTCTGCTTCCGGTGGTGGGAACGCCATGGCGAGAAGACGGACAAGTAAGAAAGAGATCGTGATGGCGCTCGTGAGTGGGGTAGTGGAGTGAAATGAGACTGTCAGCCGTGGACTTGGACCTTCTTATACCCTCGTCCACAATTGAACTGCACAAGGAGATGACTAGAAAGAGGATACTCGCACGTGAATGCATGATTCGCTCATTGTTCTGTCACTTTGATTGTGACAGACTGACGCGTAACGCGCTGTGGTTCGACTCACGGACTGGCGCAAGCCATTACCAGCCATTACCCATTGTGTCATTGTTGCTTTCAAAGGTTTTGATCCGACATTTACCGAAATCATATAAGCTGACACCCTTGATTCAAAAAATATAAACTCGTTCGCTGAGATATTAATCAACAGGTATATTGCACTAAGATATCGATGAAATTAGCCTCAAGTGACCCTGAGACTGTATTCCAGATAGACATCCCTGGAGCCTGAGCTGAACCTTTCCCACGTGCTCTACACGGTCACGTGTCCTTGTGTCCAGATCGACAATCGCGTGTAGCAGCGAGCTATTTTAGCATCTTATCATATTCGACCGTGGGATTCCATTCAAATCGATCAAAAATTCACTAGTCCAACCGGCAGTAAACATTTTTCGCGATGCTCCGATGGTTCTGCTTGACATCTCTGATGTTCAGGCTGATATCTCTCGAGACTGGGATCGGCCGGGGCCAAGTCGCATCGGTCGCCAGGCTACGTGAGCTGTAAGAGCATGCGACCCACTTGAACTGTATCCATGTTCGAATTCTAACTAACCCTTGCTTCAGAACCGCCCTGCACGTAATCCCGTTCCGCGCGTCTGTTCCGTTGATGGTCGTTGATCGCCCTGCCGGCCGAATCGGAGGGCTAAAATTGCAAAAATCATTATCGGGTCACCAGTCAAGTGACATGTTGCAGAGAATGCAGGGCCCGCATGGATGGGGCCTAGCTGGTTCTGGAAATCTGACCGATCTGGTCGCGCCAAGCCGCCGCCGCTACGGCCGACTTCTCCTGCGCACGAGGCGGTCTGATCGCTGATACTTACTTGAAAGGAAGCCGACCAGCCTGAACAAGATTTTGAGTCTTGAGTCTTGACAGAAGTTGTCCGGGCGCCGCCGGGACAAGACACTAGTCTTGGCAGGACCGATGATAACCACGTGCCTTGCTCCCTTCCAATCCCCCTTCCCTCGTGCGTGTCGACTGTCTCCGTTCCGCGTCCGGTCAATTCCTGCAATGTCCATCCATTCTCTTGGCCATCTGGATTTCAGCGCCAATTCCACAACACGATCGACGACGCTGACGCCGGCTCCCCCTAATCTGCATCTCCAATCAGGGCGCAACGAAGTCATCTGGTTCTCGCGGAATGTCAGAAACTGACAGAATCGGTACCACAAGCGACGACGACCGTGGAGTCCGTTGGGCCAGCTTGAGGCCACCTCCACAGTTCCTGAAAGTGTCATGTTCGTAGCGCTCTGACGTCGGTCTCGCCCAGCAAGCGCGCTTGGGGCGTCCTTGAGAATCGCTCGCAAGGGCCACGCAGTGTGTTTGCATCCGGAGGCACTAGACCCTACTGCCATTCTTCTATCTCCCTGAATCTATTAGCTCGGATGATTCCGGAGTATCGTGATTCTGGACCCATGAGCTGGTCGCGCTTCACATGACTGCCGCGAATCCTGAAACCTTTGATCTCTCGAGATCTAAGACCTTGAAAAACGTCACTCGCTTAGTCGCTGCTTCTGATGTGTGGCACGAAGGAAGGAAGGGACAACGCGTTTCCCAGGCCGCCGCCGCTTCTGCGCAGTTAAATAAGTACTTTGGAAGAACGGAGTTTGGGTTTCCTGACTACGCCTCCTTTCGCCGTTTCCCTGCCCCGCGATGAGCAACAGCATCGACAAGGCGACCTTGTTTCGCATCGTGTGCGCTTCAACTCATGGGGCTGGCGGGTCGCGCGTGCTAAATGTCGATGCAGCTCATTCACACTAGCGGGCGCGGATGTGTTGCAAACGATGCCTGGTGCGTGAAATACTAGATTGTGTTGGGGACTCTCGAGCACTTAAGCAACTACCAGCTACATATAGACTGTATAGAAAGCAATGGGACAACAAGAGTCTGAGCCCTGTCTGTTTCTTCTACGCCATGTCAAGATAGTGAGCAGTTCGTCCAATGGAAAAGCTTTTGACGCTGATCAGCGGACTGCAGCATGAGCATCATCTCCCTGATCTCGAATGGAATCGGTTCGTTCTATGGTCATTCCTATATTCTGCTACCTAATGCTAAGTTGTAGGCGCCTTGTCGACCAATTTCACCTTGGAATCGTGCAGACGGTTCTACATGCTGCCCAACATTACTGCTCGTAAGCTCAAGTCGGATGTGCCCATGCGCTTGAGCTGAATGTTGTCCAAGTGCTGGCTGGCATTGCGGTCCAGGCGTTGCTCTTCATCCGGTCAGTTCGCTAGGCCTTGGAAGCTGGCTCGTCGTCTAACTTTCTAACTTGCACGACAGCACATACGCCATCTCGGGTCGCTCCAAGTATGTTATGTTCGGCCTGAGCGCACTGCTTATGGTCTGCATTCCGGTGCGTCCGACCGATTCAAGCTGGTGTGTTCCTGCTCCTCACGCGTTGCCAGCTGGAAGTGTTCGGAATCGTGTACCATCGTGATGTGAGTCCTTGCTCTCTCTCTGGGTCGAACAGGCGCTCAACTCTGTGCAGATGCAACTCAAGGGGGTAAGACTGTCCGATCTGTCTCTTCTCCGTCTCTCCTGAACTTATCTAGGGCGCGTGAGTGTTCGTTTCCTTGCGCTCTCAACCACGAGACTGAATACTTTGCCAGATGCAAAGGCAAAGTCTTCCACAAGGGCGACCCAGACTGGAATGTTGTATTCTACAGCACCCAGATGGGTTACGATCTCATCGTGTGTGCGGTGGGGACATATTTCCTGTGGAGCTCGGCCCTAGTCAACGGACAATTGTCGGTGTCCAACCCTGCCTTCCTTGCGCAGGCTTGCTGACCTGTGACCCTCCAGCAATGCTTCTCGATTCGTCCGGCGTGTGCTGCGCAATGGGCTATTGTATACGATCACAGTGTTCCTAGTGAATCTGTAAGTACTCGTTATCAGAGACACCGACATTGACCCACTGATAACCCATCGACAGCTGGGTCGTTCTGGAGTTTTCCAGGGTGTTTGTCACAGGAGCTGCATCGACCCTGCCCCTGACCGTTGTCATGATCGGTGCGTCGCTGTATAACAACCCACCAAGGACTGATTGGATGATATTCGCCGTTAATAGCGGCTCAGCACCTGATTCTCAGCATCCAGAGTCCCCGGGGCACGGACGATTCTGTCACCGATCGCCTGCGATCAGGTCCGAACTCGCGCACGATCAGCGGGGGACGACACCGCGAGACAACGCAGGGCGTGGAGATGTACAAAGTCACGGAAACGCACCTCCACCACGACCCGCCACCCCACCACACCCATCAGCAGAAGATCACATTCGATGCGGAGCGCCAGAGCGTCGACATCGACAAATCTGGACACTTCCCCCATTAGATTCGGTCGTCCGCCCGTCCGCTCGCTCGCGCCCACATTCGTTTCGTTATCTTGTATATATTGACGAAAAGATTGTACATATTGTGCAATAGAGTCCTTGACCGCCCCGATACGGTCGCGTCATGCAGCCGCCCACGATGGGTCGTAATTAGGTGGCAGTGTCTCCTCGAACCGCCCGGCATCGACTTCCTGTCGTGCTGGAGACCGGGACGATGAAGACGATCCCGTATTAGGTAACAGACCCGATTTGCGACTGGGCAGCGAGTGGCCGCCCCCGACAGCCGGCCTCGGGCTCGGGGGTACATCGGCGTATGGATTAAAGTCGTCTGAGAGCGGCACCTGAGAGTAATTGACGCCGGAGTACATGCCCCCCTAGAATCCTGCATAGAACTCGTGGCCGTCGGCGAGTAGCTGCCGTAACCCAGCTCATTGAAATTGGCTTGTTGGACGCTGGAATTCCGCAGGTGACCCAGCGTCATGGAGTTTTCTGGTAGATAGTTTAGGCATCCCTTGCGACTGGGACCGAGCGAGAGGCAGCTCACGAGGTGTGTGTTTATATGGGGTTATTACCAACCCGTCTGAAGACGTCGTCGACCGAAGTCGCGGCCTGTTGGAGCCGCCTCAGATAAGATAAGATAAGATGGATGAGGAGATCCGCACTTTCTTCTGTATCTTCTTCGAAGACAAACGAAAGCAGCGAGCAACAGCGCGATTGCACCTAGTACGGCGCCCACAGTAATTCCAGCAATCTTGCCGTCATGCCTGTCGACGTGCTGAGGTTTTATGGCAGATGGGGATGTCTGAAATGATGATGAAGTGGAGGACGGGGAAACGGATACACTCGAAGTCGAGGTCGTGCTGCAGAGCATGAGAGATGATGAGGCGATTTCGATTCCATCCTTACTTCTGTACATTCATCAATACAACCTATGCAAAATGGATTAGCAAAGCTCCCGCCGCAAACGATGGACGACGAACACTGTGGATGTCAGAATAATTGCCGTCGTTCAGATTGGTCAGGGTTACACGATATGACGTCGAAGGATCCAGGCCGCTTTCCCAGTATATCAAGTTGTCCAAAACAAACCATTTAGACGTGCCGCTGAGAACCCTGGGACCCGACGACGACCCCACTGCTGGGTTTATTTCCACACTCAAGTTCCCATGGTTATAATTTGTTGTTCCGTAGATAAAGACAGCGGAGCTAGAGCCAAGTGTCAAATGCGGCTGGGATATGCCCGACTAGCTAGCTGGGGCTCACCTGTTTGTGCATGTGAACGAGATGGACGCCCCTGCGGCATTGGTGTCCAGTCGAGTGTACCCTCCCTGGTCCTGATTGTGCTGGTTACTGAATCCCGATCCAGAAGTCGAGTAGAACGAATTGGTCTGCGCAGATCCATCACCCTGAATGCTCACTGCTACCTGGGTTGTATTCACTACAGATCTATGCCAACGGTCAGACACGATATCTCGAGCGGAATTCCACGCTCACGCAGGTCCGACATCTGGCCAGAGGTCGATGGACGCATAACTCAGAGCCAACGGTTGTGTTCCATTCGCCTTCAGTAGCAACGTGTGCTTGGCATGCGCGTCCAGGTCCTTGTAGGTCGCCAGAACAGAGCCAGAAGGTGCCCCGGCGACGGGAGCTCCATCGTCGAGAGTGGTGGTATACGCGCCTGCAGTCCCCTGACCAAAGACAGATACCCTGGTCCCGACGAACTCAATCTGGGCGGAGGCGCCGGAGAAGGTGGTCACATGCGAGCTAGAGCCCGACGGAATGTTGTTGGCCTTGTGTCTCGGATCGTACGCGCTGTCTGGCGTGCCCGTCCAAGCAGACTGCCATGTCGTATTCGAGCTCCCTTCGCTGCTGGGGAAAAAAGTCCATTCAGGGGATTGATCGGTGACCATGATCGTTAGGGGGGTCGCGGACGACATGGGAGAATCGCGGCGAGAAAAGCCAGTGACGCGCTGAGAAGACAAATAAAACGGAAAAGAGAGGATAGCGCGGTGGTGGAAGAAAGAGGACGCTCGTCGGGAAGGATTTCTGGCGATCCCTGGGAATCTGATAGTCGTCTAGGTACTACTCGACATGTAGTCTCCTACACGCACAGCACAAAACGCGTCAACCACGTATTCCAGTGATGCAGTTATAACTGTCCGTGTCTCTCTTGTTTCTTGATCCGTAGATATTGTCCCGTCCTGTGGACTGTTTCATCTTAACCTCGTCTTCGGGGAAGTGCCTCACGCGGCGGCCCACAACACAGCGGATGAACGACTGACACGACATAGCCACTGATGCTTGTTTGAAACTCCGTAATTGATCTTCTCCACAAACCTGTTCCGCACACGCGTTGAATGCACTTATACTTGGCTGGGCCACCAGGGCCTCGCGTCATCTATCTCATCTCCCCCGAGCGCCGTCGAGTGCTTTCGTTCCGGCAAAGCGAGTCGAACCCAGCACAGGCCGTCGTGGAATTCGTTCCACAATCACAAGTCAACCTCAATAATGCGATCCGTCTGACGACCAGAGTTATCAAGGGTTGCTTGGGACTGATCTCATTGGAGAACGGTGCGTCTATCTACCCTCTCCTGTTTTGAGGGCCGTGTTGACGTATCCCCAGATATCTTCCTCGCTGTCATCTCCAGCGCAACCGAGGTCGGGAATACGCGCCCCAACTCTTCCCGTGTGGAGTCAGTGTCAAAGATCCACCAAGTCAGCTTCTACAGTCTGACCGTTTCGACGTGGGATGATATCGCAGCGGAGACCCTGGCCACGACAGAGGCGGCCGATGCTATCGTCAGGGAGAACTACGGCCAGAATGTACCGACTCTCGAGCATCCATGCGCCCCGCTGACGAAGATCCTCTCGTCCGGATCCTTCTATTACGCTTCCGACTCCCAGTGGGACGTATCATCGCGCCTGTCGCTCCGCCTCGTACGAGATAAGACGCCGAACTTCAGCACTTTCGATCCGGCCTTCATCTGGAACTCGTTTCTGCTGCAAGGGCTGCTCGATTTCCGGGACCGGTTGGACAGATTCGAGAGGAGTGAATTCGACGCGTGTCAGTTTATAGTATGTATGCTGGACGCTGCCCTCTTTCCGACGAGCGTCAGGACTGAGCGGTCTGCAGCGTTTGGCGATTCAAGGCTATGTCGGCGTCTTCACCATGGCCCTGCCGGCACCTCCAACGAGTGGTGCTCCGGCCATCGTGACACTTTCGCTCATATCACGGCTCGGTTCGAAGCGGGCGGGCACACGATTCAATGCGCGCGGAGTGGACGATGGTGGGAACGTAGCTAACTTCGTCGAGGTGCGGATCATTAGAGCGCAGTCGGCCTGCATTCTAACGGCTTGCAGACGGAAACTATCTTTACGACGGACCAGCATTCTGTTAGCTACGTGCAAGTACGAGGGAGCGTTCCTTGTCAGTGCTACGTATCCATCTCTTCCAATGCTGATATGGTGCACGTCCAGTGTTTTGGGAACAGCAAGGGCTACAAACATTCGGTCATAAGATCCAGATTACCCGGCCAACGACGTCCCAACCTGCATTCGACCGGCATTTCTCGCAATTGGTGGACGACTATGGCTCGGTGCATGCCATCAACCTGCTCGGCACCAAGGAGAATGAAGCCTCTCTGACAAACGCCTACGCCCGTCACGTACAAATCGCACGCGAGGGTCTTGGGGATAGCATTAACATCAGCCACTTCGATTTCCACAATCATGTCAGGGTTGGAGGACACGACAGCGTGAGCCGAGAGCTGCGGTATGTGTCGGAAAGACCCGATGGTTGCGTCGCTTGCTGACGTGAGCTGCGCAGACGGATGGATCGGATTGCTACACATGTAGATGAATACGGCTTCACGATGTGTGATGCGACGACTGACGAAGTCGTGACCGAGCAAAAGGGTATCTTCAGGACCAATTGCCTCGACTGGTGTGTCGTGCAGCCCTCTGCTGATGACACGGCCTGAATGACACCCCAACAGTCTCGATCGAACGAATTTCATCCAGGAGATCTTATCTAGAGGAACATTAGAACAGTATCTGCTTCTCGTGAGACGAGAATGGCTGCATTCCAACACTCTTTGGACACATCACCGTGAGTTGTGGGGAGACAACGGCGATGCGCTATCCAAGATCTATGCCGGCACTGGGGCGCTCAACACCAGTTTCACGAGGAGTGGGAAACGCACATTAGCTGGTCAGTCTTTGCTTGCCATGCCATGACGTCAGCTGAACCGAGACGCAGGCGTCCTGTCGGATGCGACGAAGAGTGTATCTCGGGCTTACATCAACAACTTCCAAGACAAGGCCAAGCAGACTGCTATCGACATGTTCCTCGGGAATCTGAGCAACCAGCGGTCGGTGACGATATTCGATCCCATCCACGACTCTGTCCGAGATGCGCTAGAATCTCGGTGAGAGTCTCCTTATCAGCGGGTACGCGACCCTGGCTCACGAGGTGGTTAGGATCAACGAATACTCGTCAACCAGGCAGTGTTCTCTCTTCGTCGGAACATGGAATCTCAACGGCAGGGTAAGTGGTCTAGGCTTCCATTGCGTACTTTGCCGGGTAATCTGGATCTGTTTCAGCCTCCTTCTGAATCGCTGTTACCTTGGCTATTCCCACGCGAAACCAAGTCCGAACCAGACATCTTTGTCCTCGGATTCCAAGAAATTGTCCCTCTCACCGCGCAGCAGATCGTGCAGACAGATCCTGAGAAGCGGAGGGTCTGGGAAGCCAGGATTTTGGAGACGCTTGACCGACGGCCGACGAAAAAGTCGGACTATGTATTGCTGCGCAGTGAGCAACTGGTTGGTACAGCGTTGCTTGTGTTGGTGAAGACGGAGGTGGCGCCGTTGATGAGGAATGTCGAAGCAGCGACTAGGAAGGTTCCTTGGTTCCACTGCTGTTCGTGAGCCACCGTTTGAACGTGCTTGCAGACCGGTCTCCGTGGGATGTCGGGCAACAAAGGCGCTGTCGGCGTGCGATTGGATTTTTGCGACACCAGTTTCTGCTTCTTGACTGCGCATCTGGCGGCAGGTCATTCAAACGTCGAGGAGCGTAATATGGACTACCGCACGATTGTGAACGGGCTGCATTTCCAGAAAGGAAAAACGATCCAGGTCCACGAGTGAGCTGCGCTGTTGCTACGCCGGCACTGATCAGAGCGCTGATCGACCGATCGCAGTAACATTGTCTGGCTGGCGGATACCAACTACCGGATAGACCTTGAGAACGATACGGTCCGTTCCCTGGCAGTTGGCGACGAGTATGACGCGCTTTTGTCTGGAGATCAGGTGGGTGTTTGATGGCTGAGTTTGGCAAGACCAGGTCACGAGCTGATGATTGGGCAGCTGCGACAAGCGATTGACACTGGAGCAGCGTTTGCTGGATACGAGGAGGGCCCACTATTGTTCAGACCGACGTATCGGTACGACCTGGGGACGGACAATTACGACACGAGCGAGAAGATGCGCATTCCTGCGTGGACAGGTTCGTCACGTGTCTCTGCACCAGTAGGCGACTGCGCTCATAGACATTCTGTGCAGACCGCATTCTTTTCCGGGGCGGTGACTTGGATTTGTCGACGTACTCACGCGCTGAGTTGAAGGGATCGGATCACAAACCAGGTGCGGCAAGCTCATCGTGTTTGCTGCATGGGCGGAGTCCTGAGGGGTTGCTGCAGTATTTGCTACGTTCAGAGCGTCGGTTCGAACCATCGACGAGGCGAAACGGACAGCGCTGTCACAGCTTCTTCTGCGGAATGTGCTTGCGACGGGGCCAGGGCAGAGACTGGACGAGCAGCTGGCTGCACTGTCCCTGCCCTCGACAGTAGGAGACCGTGCGTATTGAACCCTGTTTGTGCGTGCGATAGTTGCTGAGTTCGGTGGTCAGTGCCGCCGCCCAGTTCTGACGAGAGTGCGTGGTGGAATGGACCTGGTGCGTTGCTGTATATTGTGCTACGTCCGTTTCTTCTGAACTTTATCGCACAGCGCACATGAACGGAGCCGTTTCTGAGGTCGAGATACGGCATCTCCGGACCGGGGTAACAAATCCCTTCGAGCTTTCTGATTCCGACTCGATCTCATCGTCGTCATCTTCGGACGAGGAGCTGTACACCGATGCCTTGACACTGCATGCGCCGATATCTCCAGTGCAATCTGCAATCCCTCGGAAAATGCCGCCGCCTCCACCTCCTCGCAAGAAACCGCCGCCCGTTGAGTAAGGTCTGTATCGGCAAGCTAGTATTTGTATCATGGATTATATAATCGACCCGTTCTCCTCGATAGCAGCCACATAGCGAGACCATTTCTCCGTCGGCTCCTGTTCCTCGACAATGCATGAAGTGATGTTCCAAGCACACTGACACGTCATCAGGACTGTCGTACCACAGGATACCAGGTGACTGACCTCGAGTGAACAGTTGAAGTAAAGATGGTCGCCAGGTCGGAACGTGCGCGCAATGTCGGCAACATCCGCGATCGCGCTCCGGTGTTTCTTCAGCACGAGGGCATCGAACGGAGCGGTGACGCTGTATACTTCAGCCAGCGCGGCGAGCGATATGATGATGCAGCCTTTGAGCGCCAGCGAGAGCAATCTCTGTTCCGTGGACACGTCCAGTTGCGAGATCGCAGCGATATGTTTTTCGACATCAGCGACGAGCACTTTGCAATGAGCAGACCACTCGCTCGCAACTGCATTGTCTGCTGCAGTTGATCTGAGTTCTGTGTGCGGCGATTTGCACCTCAGAATGACTTGCCAGAGTCCCACTCCGCCCGCAGCTCCTTGGCTCGGACTACAAAGTGTATGCTTTTAGCCCTGAGATAATTGATCTCGGCATAGCCCGTGTCGCTGGCCTGATGAGTTGTAAGCAGAGATTATTCGACGAGCGCATGACGGCGACCGACGACAAGATGCCGAAACTTGGCCAACAGGACCGACGGAAGCTGCGGAGAATGTTCTGTGCTGAGGCCAGCGATGCTCGTCGCCATCATGACATACACCATATGCGACAAAGCCGATCTCGCTTCGGCAGCGAGCCCCGACGGCACATCCAGCACATGAGGACTGGGGGGTCCACCGCCACCGAATGAGATGGCAAGGTTGTCGGCGTTGAGTCTCAGGGCGTGCTGATTCTGCATAACGACGTTGCTCGCCTTCCCAAGGAACTCCTGCGACTTGTTGTATTCCGCGTTCTTTGCGTGGTACACCCCCAGCAGTTGGTACACCTGGACGTAGGTCATAGGGTCGGGTGCACGCACGGATCCCGCTAGGATGTCCAAGATGTGCAGCTTGTATCTCTTTTCGATCGCTGTCTGCCGTGTGATGCGCCCGTCGCTCGAAGAGACGGGGTCGGTGGCGACCATGTAACCCATCAACGCACACAGCACGATGAAGACTGGGTGCACGACGGCCCCAGAGGTGTCGCCATCGGCGATGGCTGCTCGCTTGTCGGCGCTGATGTTGAAGCCGTAATGCCAGCAATGTTGCAGGAAAAGACAGCGCCTTATTCCCTGTATCAGCAAGCAGAGCAAGTCACTGACCAGCGTGTTCGGGCACTCACAACGCAAATGAGTCGAGCTGACCGCCTTGGTCTGGGAGCGTTTCCGAAGGGGAGGCAAGTGGAGAGGAGGTCTCTTCTTCCGGTGGGGGACTATCAGCAGAGGATATATTTGGGATCGAGACGATGTTTGAGGGCCCGGCAGCGGATTGCGACTCGGTGTTCATCTCAGTCGATATCGGGCTGGATTTCTCCTTTCTTGCAGCGCGTCTCTCCCACACTTTCCCACCGTAGTGACACGATTCCGACATTCCCAGCCGAACGCAGCCGGAGCACGGAGTCTCGCCGCTGCATTTCTAGCACCCACCTCAGTCTCGGTCGCGGGGCGCAACACCGTCGAGCCACACACCTTCTTCTTCTGCCTGCACGATGAGCCCGGACATCAGAGAGATACGGCACGGCGCTCACCGGCAGGAGATGCACGCAGCGCCTTTCGTAAGACCTCCCGGATTCTTCGAAGGCGCATACACGCAAGCGAGGTGGCCGCGCGATCGCGTACAAGGCCCGCACGGGTCCAAGCCGTCACACCGCTAGGCGACTGCCGCTGAGCCGGCTCGATTGGGTGACGCTTCGGGACGAAGTGGACGCACCACTTTGCGTGTGCGGCAGGCTTTGCATGTTCTTGGAGGTTCAGACATGTAGTGCTAGTAGTAAGCCAGCAGATCATCGGTCCGACTGGCCGCTGGCTCACAGCCACCGCGCAGCATTCGTCGATGGATAGATATTACAGGGAAACAGCAGTTATAAATGACATCGACGACCCTGCCAGTAACACAGGTTCTGCATCCGGAAGATGCACTAAATAATACCCTGCTTTTTCAAGTCTTCATACGTTTTCCGGTCATACACATTGCCCTCTTCGTCCTCGAGCTCTTCCATCGTGTCCTGTTGATGCATGTCCCGCCGATTGTCTTTGCTTAGTTTCTCGGCCACTGGATGAGTACCAAAATTAGCATCATTCAATGCATCGCCAGATGGAACAACAAGCACGCACGTGATCGCGCATCCTCGATCCGAGTGATCTCGTGGAAGTGCTTCGTGTTGGGGAGCCCGAGCGCTCGCATACCAAAAGCATGGCGAGACTCCTGGAAATGGCGCTCAAAGTTCTTGCGGCCCTTGTAGACGGCATCGGAGCAGATTTCGCAGCGGTATTCGACGCCGAGCCCGTGCAGCTTGTACAGCCAATAGGGAATGGGCTTGCCGTCCCAGCCCAGGGGAAGCTTAAGAGGGTTGTAAATTCGCTCCTCCTCCTCCTCCTCTTCGGCCCCTTCTTTGGTAGAAGACGTAGGCGGTGCCACGGGCTTGGCCTGCTCGATCAGCTCCTGCTCGCGCTCCCGAGCGGTGAGCGAGAAGCGCCGCTCGACGTTGGATTTGGTGTCGTTCAGCACGGGGATCAGAGGAACGAGCAGAGAAGTTGATAGCCATGTCCAAAGCGCCGTATTTCGCAGCCGCGCTTGAGTCGAAGACTGTGTTGTCGAGGATGACACGGCAGACGTTCCGTTCTCTGTCGGCCGAGGAGCAGGGGTCAACTCCCCAGCATCGATCTTGGCTTGCGTCTTCACGTGCTTTTTAGATGTGAGATGTGCATCGAACACCGTCTGCTTGGCATAGAGTTTCTGGCCTGTGAGAATACTCGTCAGAAGGGAAGGAATAGACTGTTGTGCCACTCACAGGCAGGACACCAGATCCCGGCAGTCTCTTGGCCATTGACAGTCGCTTTAGGGGCATTTTCCTCCCACCCACGAATCTCTCCAGCCGCCCACTTCTCCTCGAACAGCTTCGTTGCGTCCAGTTGCTGCGACTCCATATCCACCAGAGGCATTGTGCGCTTGGAGAAAGAGAGCAGATACGTGTGCAGATTTTTGATGTAGGTCTCGAAATCCTTGGAGAACCGGGTCTCTTTGGACAAGTCACGGTGGATAGGACCGTACTGGGCAAGAAGAAGCAAATCAAGGTACTGCAGGTAGCCCGGACGCTTGCCGACATTCTTCAAGTTTGTAAACGCAACGTGGTTGGCGTAGAGATCGACGTATTTGCCGTAGGATTCTTCTCCTGAGAACAAGAGAGATATGGCTATGAAAGCACTCGTCAGGCTTGTCCGTGTTTGAAGCAGTCAAGCAGGACGCACGGTCTTCCTCCTCGTATTCTTCATCAGCACCATCCTGATTTGGTTCTTCGAGAAGCGTAGCCAGCTCGAGATCGAACCCGCCTGGCACTGAGTCAGGGTACTTGGCGTGGTGCTCTTGTATTTTAACCAACCGGGCATAGAACTCGGTGAAGTCGTCCTGTTGGTTAGGTGCCGTGAGGCGGTCTATCTCTGCCCGTCTGCGCTCCTCGTCCTCATAGAGAGCGTCAAGTGCCACCGCGCGCCCCGTGATGCGGTCCAAGATTTGTGCTGCCCGTGTCTCTTGTTGGATGCGTTGCTCGTGTGCGGGAGTATTCCGAGATAGCAGACTAGACAGAGCGCGCTCGAAACGCTCAATCTCCTCATGAGTCTGCCGTTGGAGCTCAATGACACTATCCATGGTGAGTGCACTCGAGATGAAGAGAAGAGGAACGCGAAGAACGGTGGGAGATCAACAATCACAAACAGCTTGCTTTCGGCCACCGTGACCACGCTACTTAGAATGTCCCTGGACGACGATGATTTTACGTTCGGTTCTTCTGTGTGGGGCTCCTCTGAGCCGGTTACTCTCGCCCCTCCTGCTCAATCCACATTCTTCCCGCCGCCATCTGACGATTTCGACGATTTCGGATCCCCAACTGAAACTGCTGATACCAATGCTGCTGTTGAGGACGATGATTTTGGAGATTTCGGAGACTTTGATGATGCGGGAGGTGGTGGAACCGAGTTTGGCGATGACGCCTCCGGGGGCTTTGGAGGCACAGCGGAGGCCGGACCTTCGTTTGCCGCAAGCTGGACACCCTTGAGGCTAGAATCGTCGCCAAATAGAGATCGGTTACGCGGAGATATCGACGAGATACTGGCTCCTGTCTGGGCCAATGTTGATTTCAGTCAGGTCATCACTAGCGACGGCATTCGGGAGGTGGAAGGAATCTCACAAATCTTGATCAATCCTGAAAGGTAAGGAACTCTAGAGCAGGTACGCCAAGCAATCATGCTGACTACCGATCTCGCAGTCGAGACTTGTATAACATACTACTCAAGTCACCACCTCCGACCAAGCCCCCGAACTGGACGCGTTCTCGGATTCGCCGACAGCACTTGATCGCACTGGGCATCCCCGTTAATCTGGACGAGGTCCTACCGCCACAAGCCAATGGACACACTATGCCCCTGCTGCAGGTGACTACGCGGCCGATGTCGGCGCCCCCGGGTCCTCGTAACGGGTCGGTTGCAGGCACCCCGGTGCCTCGATCGGGCACTCCACAGCCGGGTGGGCGCACGGAACAGTTCGGGCCCAGGCCAGACATCGATAACGCGAAAATCGCCCAGTTGCTGTCGCTCGATGCAGGTACGCCTGAAGTTTCTGTCCAGTTGAGGGCTCGTAGTGATTTAGATTTGGATTAAATAGACACGCTCGCGATTCAGCCTCTGTCGACGCTTGAAGGCTACTTGGCAGCGCTTCGGGCCCAAACTGCAAACACGTCCGCGCTGCTCTCCCATTTGCTGCAAACTCGGGAAGCGCTGCAGCAGGATTCGGAGACGTACAACGGGCTCATTGCTGAGCTGGTCGGCGAGGCACAGAAGATCAAGACAACTAAAGGTCGGACACCCAGCAGGAAGGGGACAGCGCCATAACCCGATGGCAACATCCGTTGCTTCCATGTGTCTGTTTTTCATCCCGACTCGATATCTCCAGGGATGCATGCGCTCATGGTTCAAGATTCGAAGCAACCCGGCAACGGGTCGTGTGGTCGGAGTTTGGATTAGGCCTGGAGGAAACCATCTATTTTAATAGCGACGTTCTCTGGCCATGCAGCAGAAGACATAGCATAGGGCGATTTAGTCTGTGATGGGCAGTGCATGACATGTTGCTTGACAAAGAGTTTGACCTCCATGCTCCAGGGGATCTTCCGTTGCCACGATTTGAGCATCCCGAACGCAGCAGAGCCGTGCGGCTACAGACCAAACCTCACGGTTTGACTGTTTAATGAACCCGCATGTCGAGACGGTCCTCCATATCGGGTCAATTGCGTCATCAAGAAACCCCACAGTGGGATTTTCACCTGAGGCCGTCAGCAGGCAAAGCAGCGGGTGCTGATCAGTCTGAATTGAGGCAGTACTTGATCTGCTCCGAGGAAAGCTAAGCGGGCAGGGACTCGGAGGAGAAGATGTGCAGAATCCTGACTTTCGGGGGCGAATCGCTAGTCCCGACTGTCCGACACAGATCACAGAGAATCGAAGCAGAGAGTGTTTTTGTTTGAGAAGCCGACGGTCTTGTCCTGGATGTCAGCCATATGTCCTTGTCTGATTAACCGCGGTCTCCCCTTGGATGATCCTGTAATTAATATCTAACAGGCAGGTCAGGAAAGATGTAGTGGATCATTCTCTCGTTCGCGTCAAGTCTGCGAGGTGACAGCCGTCAGCAAAGCGAGCCAGTTCCGCCGCGGTATAAAATCAGTGAGTATATGTGATGCTGCGAGCAGCCCAAGGCACCTCGAAAACCCATGTGTTACTGGCGGCAGTGAGTCCTACCAGCTCCAGTGCACAATCACAGTCTCGCTGACCCCAAGACCAGAGTGCGAAACCACTACACGCAGTGAGGGCCCAACAAACGTGGGATGAGATGACTCATATATTCACCAGATGTGGGCATGCCATATCCCTCGTTTGTCGCCCTCCTACTCTGACCAAGACCTGATCGATTGAGTTCGCATCGTCTGTAGGTCGACGAGGAGGTGAGTGAAAATTGCTCGACCAAACTATGCCTTACCACGGCATTGGCAGATAAAATGCGATCTCGTCCGCTGTAAATTCAGCCCCGCACATCCTAAAGGTTGCACCGGCCAAGCGTGCATGAGGACGTGTTGGCAATAGTAAGTCCCGAGAATCCGCTTTGACGAAAGATCTCATAAGACGTTCAGTCACCAATCTCCACAGCAATATTGTGAGTGCTATCGCCGAGCAAATCGCGGATCTCACAGGATGCCTAGCCCCGCACCTAAAGAAGCGCTGCGAGTCCTGCAAGTGATACCCTACCTTCTTGTTTCTGCTCTCTTTTCTCTGCTATTCAGAAGGGGAGGGGCATCAATATATACATTCGTGATAATACACACCCTGGCAGGACGGAAGGGATAACAGTACAGGATACAGCAAGCGAGGATTAATCAGCGTCTCCGATATTGTGCTTTTGTTTCAGTGCAGCGAGTTCTTCTTCTCGTCGAGCCAAATCCGCCTTCGCCGCCGCCGCGTCTTGCTTCGCAGGCATGTGATACAGAACGACGATGTAGCGCTCTTGCAGATGGAACCCATTCAGATGATCGAGGGCGTTCTTCGCCTGAAAATGTAGCACATCAGAAATCGATACCGGGGCCGCGTCCGAGACTCAGCGGGTGCAACGTACATCCAACACATCATCGAACACCACGAACGCCGTTCCCTTGGTTTTCTGCTCATTCCCGATGCGGATTTGGCGGATGGTGCCGTACCTGCCGAAGAGGTCGTACAGGTCTTCGCCGGTGATTTGATAGTTCAGGTTCTTGACGAAGAGAATGCGGTTGGCACCAGGTGGAAGCTTGTAAAAGTTGACCTTTCTGACACATGCCTGGAGCGGTAGAATATACGTACGGCAGGTCTAGCAGCCATTTATCGAGATGTAGGAGCAGTGATGGTCTAATGCGGAATATACGGCGCGACGAGAATCAGGGAAATGACCGAGCTGGAGGTGTAGAGCCTGAACAGTCAAAGCCTGTGGTGGCTATGCCGTTGTATGTGTCCACATCAAACTTCGCAGTCCAAACAACTCTTATCACTCGAAAAAGGAAACTTTTTCGTTTCTCCTGCAGGAGCCAATAAGAGAGCAGCAAAACGCAATCTCAAAGATAAATGAATAAAGCTCCAGACGATATCAATGGCCGTGAAGATACGCGAGCGAAACTTCCACTCCATATTACAACCCTTGACATCGTGTAGATGGAGGAAGTGATAGAAGCCTACGGAGCATCTTGAAACAGTGCTTTCGGCGTATGGGCTCACCCGGAAAATGTGATCGGAATTAAGTATACAGCAGCATGTTCAGGAAACACGCTGTGCGGCAAGTTATTCAGCCGTGGAAGAGGCGAGCCACTGACAAATGACTCCTCGGGGAGACACACTGAAACTTCGATTTGCACTGTCGCATGGATTGCATGATACTGACGGAGAAATGCGGCACGCGGAAGAATCTTCGAACATGAGCTTTCGAAGCGGGATAAACAGAACAATCGGACAAGAGTGCCGAATACTGGGTGTGACCCCAAATCAAATAGAGATAGGGGGTGCGAGCCACACAACACGACCAGAGCGCACGCGGGGGAGAAAGCGGTCGGAATGGAACGCAGCTTGTTCCTCTAACACAAAGGTCCCATCTATCTGCTGCGCGTCAACTTGTCCAGCTGGCTACAATCCGTGCCTCCTCTAACGCAGATAACAGTCGCTGCGTGCTTGTTTTCTCCATCGGGGATGGTGCATTTGATGTCCTCCGCGTTGGGGCAGGGGCAGTCTACAGGGCTCGGCACGCAGTCCAACGTTGCGGGACAGAGGTATCTGGGACATGAGACTAGGACGGGCAGGTGTATGAGCTCTTGGCAACCCGACCCGAAGTCAAGTAAGGGACGCACCGCTCTCAAGATGTGCTGCCCACTGCGACGCTCCAGACGGCTGCTGCTGCTGGCGATGCTGCTGCTGGAACATTCCGTCGAAGAATTGGAATTGAGCGGCGACCATTTGTATGCCGGTGAGTAAGAGTAGATAGGCTACGGCGCGAAACATATCGACTGCTGGGGGGAAAGCGTCTTGGAAGGGTAGAGTATTGGAATTTGATGGTGAGTCGCGCAGAGACCTGCAGAGACGTGTCAAATTGGTCACGTGTCTGAACGCTCCTGCGTTCGGATGTTCAGGCTGCTTGTCCCGAGCTTCACGATGGCGGAGACTGGCCAGGCACCGCGGGTGCACGATATCCATCTTCTGACTGCGCTACCGACACATTTTGGCATCCTCGGCATCACAATTAAAGACAACTCGACGCAAGCGAGCCTGACCTGGTCCCAGATGCTCCGTTGAAGCCGCATTCTTCTTCCTTCGTGCCAACGATGCATGCAGCGGAGCGAATATTGGATGCTGACGTCCGTAAACGGTACCGGTTCATCCCGACTGGGCGACCAATGAGACCCGGGTGAAGCGAGTGAAGGGCATGCACATTGCTGGTGCTTGATGGGCGCTGTCACCGTGTACCTTGCACTGCTGTCATGGCCCTGGATCTTCGGTGGGCACCGCACGGCTATCCGATTTAAAGGGATTCCCTGGTGGTGTGGTCTGACCCAACCAACGCCTCAAACGCCCTCCAGCCATGAGTGGATTCAAAGTCGAAAATCGCACCAGCGAGAGCGTCCAATGCTCTATCACGAACACCACCGGCGGCAACGCGGAGTGGTTCAACGTCGCTCCAGGGTGCAATGATACGTGGAAAAGGGCAGGGTGGGAGGATGTCAAGTTCCGTGACCCGGCGGATACGAAGTTCAAGTCTCTTCGAGCCAACCGCGGGGAGCCCGCGATCATCTACTTCGACGGGTTTGACAAACCTTTAACTATCGTGAACACCTACCAGCCTGCTGGCTTCAGAGTCAACAACAAGTCGCCGCAGACGGTGATGGTCTCCGTCACCTCCACTACAGGGGGAGACAACGCGCTGTTCAAGCTGGTTCCCGGGCAGTCGGACGTCTGGAGAAGGAATGGATCCGAGACAATTCGTGTCCAGACTGAAGACGGAAGCAAGCATGCAGAAGGCGTCTTCGACAACAAGGGCAAGATGGCGGACGTCAACTTTGTCGACTTCAGTTACAGCCTGGTCTTTCGGACGGGTAACGCGAACTACATTGCTGACGAACACTACGCCGAAGCCGCGCGCATAGCTGGTTCTTACTACGACAAGACTCAGGCCTTGGATTCCCATTTGACTCTGGCCATTCCCAAAGTCGATGCGCTGGAACGCGCGGTTCACGGCACGTCTCTCGTCGGCTGATTACTCAAAGATGCTGAATCACTTTATTCTCACCAGGCCGGAACGAGAGCATCGGAGACTTCAGCCAGATCGACAGACTGGCGCTCGTGATCAATTGCGTGAACTTTGGTGAGCCCGGGCCTGCTGTAGTCGTGGGAGCCAACTCCGAATGGATCAAAGTCGCTGCTTATTGCCGTGTGTCTGACAATATGGCCCTGCTCGGATTCCCCGCGAGAGTGATGAACCAGATATCACCTGGCAATTCAACTCCAGTCGTCGGCTCACGGCTCCTGGCTCTATCCACGTTCGTCAATGATGCCAATGCTCCTGGCGATGTCATCCCCGGTCCCCGATGTTCGAGTACGACGTTCTCCTCGGTCACACGCAAACCTCGCTGATAATGCTCCCAGCCCGAGATTATCATATCTTGCCTCTGATCGCTCAATTCGTGACCGAAGATACCTGCTCCTCGAAATGGCATGATTTGATGAACCAGATTGACGAGACCTCGTGGTCCAGGGTCGACGAATGTTGGTCAGAATGGAAGGCAAGAGACTTGGAAGTACCCTTTGCACGACGGTTGACCAGTCCCCAGACTAGACACGGCGAAAACACATTTAGACTGGGAGCACCGTCTCGATACAGAGAAAGGGCTGCGGGACACGGCAGTATGTGATATCAGGGTCCTTCTCGATTGTCTTCGACGGCTGTGCGTCGTGTTATGGCTCCATTCAATAATTCGACATCTCCACGGCAAAAGCCGCGCCCAATTTCATGAAACTTGAGTAGATAAGAAACCGTGAATGGTGCAGGGCAAGTGAGACTTACTGCAGCATATGATCGAAGGAAAACTCCGAAGAGAAGTCCATGCGGTCATCAGTGCTATGAACATCTGCTCCGCTGAGGTCAGTCAACTGGGTGACGCAGTCGAGAGGAACGCACGGCTGTTGGCATATTTGAATTGTGCTTCGAGTGGATGACAGGCCTGGTACCCAGCCTTGTGCCAGATGAGGTGATCGCTCGTGGGTCCTGCACCGGTAGGGCCGACGGGATATTGCGTTTCGACAATGGGCAAGTCCACTGGAATCAATATGCGTCAATAAAAAGGCAGTCAAGAGCTGAGACCGTCCGTACAGTATTCCTTGGCAAGACTGAACAGGTGCTTGGTCAGCACAGAATCAACTTGGTTAGTGTTGGTAACAATGGCCAATTCTTCGCGGGTCCCAGCTTTGTGGAAAGCTGTCATGTCGAACTGCAACATGCCACGAACAACCTTGTGAGCCTTCTCATAATCGTTGACGATGGCGGACGAGCCGAGCAATCCGCCCTGCCAGAACCAGTTCAGATGCCTCGGCATTTAGACTGATGGATCGCCGCACCTCTTCTCCAGCGTAGAAATGGAACTCCAGCGGCGAAACCGGAACATAACCCGCAGCAAGCAGACCACGGTACGTCTCAAGGAGGGTCACAGTGCCGGAACCATCATCTCCCGCGCCAGGGGCTCGTCCGTACGGATCCGTGCGGTTGATACTGTCGAGGTGCGCGCCCATGACGGTGATGGGGTCCGAGGGAGCAGAGCTCGAGGGCGCAAATCGAACGATCTGGACGCCATTTATTTTCCAGCGCAAGCCTATGCCGCACTCCACTCACAATAGAATGCTGTTTGAACGCATGGTCGACCAGGTTGACATTGATCATCGATGCTTGCTCTTCCGATGCCAGCTCATCCGTGTATGCCAGAATTTTGCTGTAGAGCCATTCCGAGCTCTCCTTACCAGTGTCGGAATTGTAGTACCGCGTGAAGTAGGACGTCAAATGCTCGAGATTCGCCCGCGGCTCATCCGTGGTCAGATGGGGGAACACACCGCGGACGATGGACGAGCTGGAGTCGGGGGGCGGGTAGGTGAAGCGAGGTTTTTTGTAAAGACTGCCAAGGTGAGGCGCGTCCGTTCTACGTTTTTAAACTGAGGATACCGCAACCGTTGGGTGAGAACTATTAGGCTCACATGTCAACGAAGTCAATGCCCTGAGCCTTGGCCTCAAACTTTTGCTTGTCCGTCATCCATTGCGGCTTAGAGCCCGGAGACAATTGGACAAGACGCAACTCGTCCGAGAACGCTGGAAACGGGCATGGCATCGTGTCAGCTAGGTGTTCTGTGAGGACACCCTCGTCACATACCGAGCGGGGCTTCCTTCTGCAGGAGGTCGCTGCTCAGACCATTCTCTACAGGAAGTTGCCCGGACAAGCCACCGATTGTCGCGAGCCCCACGATTTGACTCAGAATCGCCCAGACCGATTGCAGCATGTTGAATGAGGGAAAGAAAGTACTCGTGACCCACGTATCAAGTTTGTGCGCTATTTATTTCAAATTCGAACTGTCCAAGGGCCAAGGCTCGGCGCTGCTACGCCGCTGGTCCGCTGGCCCGCTGCGCACGTTATCGGTATCGCGGTAATTGATGCACGCATGGCGGGATGCTCCTGTCTTGCCACCTACGTCGTACCTTGCTTGCAGTCTGGGACAGTGCACGGCTGGAATCGGGCTATATTTCGGACTTTGGTGTACGAGACCGGGTGTCCAGTCAAAGTGTAGTAAGTAGGGCCAGGGTCAAAGCCGGAAAGCCGGACCGGATTGAGTCTTCGCGATCGTATGATGCCATACACCCGCAAACTGCACGGAAACCCTGAGTCCCTGAACTTGATCATGGCTACTACAACGGTTCTTCAGCCCACTCCATCAATAATCGCCGAGTCTTCCGGAGCCCAGAAGTACCGCGGGGCTGTCGTTGAGGTCTGTCTTTCTGTGCGCGATCATATTCGTTTGCTAGGTTTCTCAGATCGACGGCAGGATCTGCAACTTCCACCTGCTTTCACGGTGCAATCCAGCGAGACGATATCGCGGGCCATTGCACAAGCTTATGAACGAGACTTCTCGCATATTCCTGTGCTCGACCGGCTAAGGAAACCCCTCGGTTACATTGAAGTCGCGACTCTTAAGTCCAAGTGGGAAGCGGGGCAGGCTGATGCTGTGGGTCTCGTACTACCATCGTACAATCACCCCATCTCTGATGATTTCTAATGCTGTTCAGAGTGACACAGTACTCAATTATATGACAAAATTCAAGCGAACCGCTGCTCAACCGTACACCGTGATCACACCCTACACACCATTAAGCGAGCTGGAAGAGTTCTTGGGGCGGAACATCTTCGCCATCGGTGCGTCCATGTCCTCGTGCATGATTTCCGCATGACGCGTCAACGTCTGTTTGGCAGTCACGGATCCTGGTCGCAAGTTTGTTGTGGCCCTGGCCACCTTGCACGACCTGGAGACTTTCGTATCTCGGCGCGGATTTTGACTGACTCTTCGGTTCGTGTATGACTGCATGTAACGCCTCATATCAATCGAACGTTGCTCGTCAAATGCCTCTTGCCCTTGGCTCTCGATCTCATTGGCGGCCTCTTTCGTTCTTTCCTGCGCCAGGCGCCATGGTCTCTTGCACCCTTTCCTCTGAGTCGCGCAGCAGCAATCGTTTCGTAGAACTGAAGCCAGTCGATGACCACGAGTGAACTCTTACTGGTCGTGATCCGCGAGAAAACGCTATGCACACGAAGAAGCACTTCCAAGAAGCGTTCCGGATCTCAGACCGTGCGTCGATGGGTACTCGAGTTGCTCACCGCCGGAATCCTTCTTTCTCCGACGTAGCAGATCGAGAAGCATATACTGGCGGAAAGTGCAGCCTCCCAAAACATATGCAGATATGTGCACTTGCGTTGCCGTGCACTCACGTCAACTGCGGTCTGGCTGCGTCAGTGACTCTGGACTGGTCTGAGTGGGCCAGATATCGTCGCTTCCTGAAAGAGGCGTCGAACAGCAGACTCTTCTACTCCGACCGTGTGAACGACAAGTGGTACCACTTTCACCCACTTTGATGCTCAATTTCTGAGCCTTCGTATCGGTAGGTTGGGCTCGAGACTCCCCACACATTCCGAGCTGTCCAAGGGAATGCCCCGACACACCATGAGAGACTGTCTGAGGACCCTTGAAAGCGACACGGGTCCGAGAGAAGACATGTTCCATCTCAGGGTTCTTTCGTAAGTTTTTTGAGAAAGATCTCGTACTCAAATGCACAAACGGCTCGCTGCTGCAGACTTCCCATGACCTGGACCAGGCCAGGCCGCATCGAATACGATTGGGGACGGTAAACTACCTGTGCTTTGTACTTATAAGTAAAAAGATGTTCCTACATACAAATCAAGAGGGGGGGGCGTAAAAATAGATCAAGCAGGAGGAGAAGAGGAAAAGTGTCGTAAAAAGTCGTCGCAGTGTTAAGTTATATACAAACAATTAGATAAAGGGCCGGGGGTTAGAGATGCAGAAGATGCAGGGGTGTAGCGATGTCAGGGACTGGAAAGATGGTGCACTGTGCAGGAGAGCGAGTTGCAGCGCCGACCGGTTCGAAGCCGGCCACCATTTCGGCGGGTGGGATTTACGCCAAAATCATCTCGTCGTCGTCGTCGTCGGTCTGGTTCCCATCCGCCTCCTCCTCCATCATGCGCCGCAGGGCCTTGCGCTCGTCGTCCGGCAGCACGGGTGTATGCGACGACCGCGTCACTCGTCGGGGCGTTGGGGTCAGCGACGCGCGCAACTTGGCCGGACGCGGTGTCTTGGTGCTGAGGTCGCCACCGAGCACCAGCGAGTCCGTTGAAGTAGACTTGCGTCCCGCCTTGGCAGCGCGCCGGGGTGCCGCATTCTCTTTGGCCTCATCCTTCTGAGGTGACGGGGGACACATGGGCGCGACGGGTCCAACGAGCACGTACGCGTCCTGGCACACCACAAAGCCGGGGTAGTGAACCGACTGAGGATCGACCGCCGGTGGAACCTCGCGTGGGATCTTGCGCAGTTCACCGGGAATGAAGTCGGCCGCGGATGAGGAAGATGAGGAGGACACGGGGAAAGATGAGTCGATGCCGGGGACCAGCGCTGGTGCTGCAGAAGACAACGTGCGAGCCGCGTCCAACGCGCTCGAGCGACGCGTCGTGCGTGGCGAAGACAGGAAAAGTGACGACGAGGCACCCCCGTGTGGCGATCCCAGACCGAGATCGAGTTTCTTGACCGGACTACCGACGGGAAGAGCGCGGAGCCGCGCGGGGGTCTTTACTGACGAACCAGAGAAGATCCCTTCGTCCACTAGAATGCGGCGTTTAGTCGGGCTGAACAGGCTGGGAATGGCCGGCGAGAGCGCGCGTTTCATGCCGCCTTTCGACGCGGAAGGGAGGTTGGGATCGGGTGGAAGGAATCGCTCGAGAGGCAGGTCCTTCAGGGGACCGGGATGACGAGACTTGCTAGCGGAGGATGAACGGGGCATTTGGGCGCGCGTCTGGGTGAGGATGGTGAGGGAGGAAGGGAAGAACAAAGGTGCGGGAACAATGGAACGGCTCGACGTGACTGTGGACAATTAGTGAGACGCGTTGTCAACACGTGGTGAAAATTTCTGTTTGTTCTGGTGTTCGCGACGTGATGTTGAATGCGTGACCCCGGATACTTGGTGCGGCCCCCGGACACAATGGCTACAGATAAGATAAGATAATGGTACAGAACTAGTTATGGTACTTTTTCAGATAAGTAGCATTCTATGCAGCGACAGCAACAGGCACAACAACATCAAACACACCAGTTCCAGACAGACTCGGTCTGCCCAGGACGATGTTTCCACTCGGTGTCGAGAGATCGTCGAAGTCACCGTAGAGAGTGGCATCACTCAAGAACGCGGCGGTTGTCTCGTACGACGCTTTGAGAAGGGGCGACGGATTGGTTGAGATACCCTGTCGATTGAAGGGTTTATAGCCACCGTCAAAGGTCATATAATCCGCAATGAGCTGCAGGTGGCGGTTGTCGACTTGAATGTTATACACGCCGAAGACAGACGACATCTCGTGCAGGATGGCCGCACGGGCCATTTCTACCCCGTAAGTCTTCAGAATGGCGTAGATGTCGTTCGAATACATGTCGTTTTCCTCGATAATGCTTTGGTCGGCTCCGGAATTGAACAACCACAACCCTTGGAAGTTGGAGCCGTTGGTCGTGAGCTGTGACGGTCATGCATCAGCAGCTACGGGACATGGAGAATTTGTACCTTGATTTTAGTGGGGCCTTTGCCCTTGCCATCCTCCTTGACCTGGAAACAGTCGCTGATGCCTGGAATCTGTCGGATGACGGTCGCTCTGCACGTTCGTTCTAGAATCCCGACTAGAAGCAGCTTGGGCATGTCCGGGTTGAACTGTTATCGTATTAGCAATCACATCCGGCTCAAACAGGACTGGGACTGACTTCGAGCTGGAATGTGACCTTCGCCTCGCTGAAGTCAAACGAAGTCGCGTGTGTCATATTCCGGAGGAACACGTCACCAACAACTGCGACTTTTTTCGTCAGCGGGGTGTGTTTCTTGGTCTTGGGTACAGGCGGCATCGATGTATCGGAAGCATACGCAGCTTCAATGTCGTCGTCGTTCATGGCACCCTGCTCTTCATCGTCTTCGTCTTCATCTTCCTCGTATGTGGCTAACTGCTTCTTCTGTCTCGCGCGTTTCTCGTCGTCAGCGTCGCCATCCCCGTCCTCGTCGTCATCCTCGTCGTCATCGGCCGGCCTCTTTTTGCGCGACGCGACTTCGTCTCCGTCTTCATCGCCGTCCTCATCGCCACCACCTTCCTTATCCTTGCTCTTCTTTCCCTGACCGAGTTCTCTGATCTGCGCCTTCAGATCCGCGTCGAGCTTCTTCATCTCGTTCTGCATCTCCTTCTTCAGGGTGAGTGGAAATTTGGTCGTGAAACAGCCCAGAATGTCCGTCGGGTCGATGTCGTATTCTTCCTGATATTCGGACTTGGGGAAGAGCGTGAGATCAACCGTGAACTGGGTCCTCCGCGCCTCGCCCTGCACTGTCAATCGCTCGCGTACAGTCACGTTCTCGACGACCTGCGACAGCGTGACACGGCTTGCCCGTTTGCAGAACACGTCAATCTCTTCTTGTGTGGCAGACGAGCTGACAGTCATCGACATGGAGGGGGTCTTGGGCTTTTGCGACGCTGTCATGACAATTTCACGTAACCGGGGAATTCCGAGTGTGACATTGGCAGCTCCGTGCCCAGCAAAGTGGAAGGTGTTCAGCGTCATCTGTGTTGAGGGCTCACCAACACTAAAGCAGAGCTTAGAGGGGATGTAGAACTTTTGCGAAAAATACTCACCCTTGAGAAGCCAGCAGCCCGACCGCCTCGCCCGGTTCGACCAGACTACGCATGTATTTGATGTTCATGAGCGTCTTGAAGTTTTTGGGATTAACCAGCGAGCGGCTGCTCTGGTACGGCAGCTCCTTGCCCTTTTCAGACAGCAGCTCATCCGGATTCTTCTTCACGTAATCGTCAACTGCAGCGGCAAACGACTCGCTTGTGCTACCCAGGAAGCGACTGGGATTGAATTGCGACAGAACCGGATCGTATGTTCCTTTCTTCTTGAGCACCTTTTTCATGAGTTTGGACGCCTTTTCCGAGTCGACGGCACCGTCGTCCATCAGTCGCTTGGGGTTCAGGATGTTGACAAAAGACAGCTCATTCTGCGCGATGAACTGGAACTCTCGGAGATGTTTCTGCTTGGTGACGTCCAGCGCATCGCCGCCATACTGGAACTGATAGATCGACGAGTCGCTTCCCCGGACCGTGTTGTCGTAGTGGATGCGGATACCCTCCAGATGCTTAATCAGACAGCGTTGGAGATAGCCTGAACGCGATGTCTTGACGGCGGTGTCGATCAGCCCCTCTCGACCAGCCATGCAGTGGAAGTAGAACTCCTGCGGTTTGATTCCCGTCAAGAAACGACTGGCAACATAGCCACCAGCGATGGCCTTCGTCTCAAACGGTCGGAACGACGGCAGCGTCTTGCCGCTGATCATGACCGGGACACGCCGGCCCTCAAGCTCCTGCTGACCCAACGCACATGAGATCTGGCGGGCGTTGACAGCACTGCCCTTGGCTCCAGAAAGCGTCATCGTCTGCATGTTGTTGTGCGGGAACTTGCGCTGCAGACCGGTGGGCATACACGCGTCGCTGATGGCCGTAGTAAGTTTGCCCATCTTCGTCTTGACCGTCATATCGAGGCCGGCCATTTTGTTGTCATCCCGCAGCACGTCCTGCAGCAGAGAAGTGAGAGCGGGCTTGATCTCGTGTTTGGGGGTGTCTTTGAGGGATGGGAAATTCTCGATTGCCGCCTCCGTTCCCCAGTTGCTGCTCTTCTTGATCAAATCCGTCCTCCAGCGATTGCCCTCCGGGGTGAGAGTGAGATCGTCCATACGACATGTGAATGCGCGATGTTGGAGGAATTTGGTGAACAGTCGACTGAGGATTCCTAATAGCTTGCCCGCCACTTCCGACCCATACAACTCGTACACCGAATGCACCATGCCGTAGTCTGATGCTCCAAAGGCTGCTTTGTCGAGAACACCACATAGCAGTTCGCCGTCCATGAAGATGACCTTATCCTCTTTCGAATCGTTACCCCAGAGATGTCCCGGCACTTTGGTCTTCGCATTCAGATTCAATCCGTCCATCCTCTCTGGTGTGATGTTCCTCAGCACAGTGGAAATCTACACACATCAGCTTCGAGTCAGAACGGCCATCGCAAGTCCCTCACGATCTGCTTGCCAGTCCAAAGAGGGCGGGGCTTCCATATTGTCGGCGGAAGTGTCACCAGCCTCGGAGGTTCTCCGCCCTCGTATACGTCATCTTCAGGCCTCAAAGCGCCATACAGAAGCTGAAAGTACTCTGCCCGAGTGAAGAACGCGTCTTGAGTGGTCATCCATACACCAGCCACCACGTGATCCTGGATAAGACCGCGCAGTGGGTTTCCGGACGTAGGGACCAGGTATTGGTTGTCGGTGTTGGCGATAAACATCGACTCGGCGCGAGAGATTTGGTTCTCTGTGCATCGAGTTAGGAAGACGTCTCAGACGATGCTGGTCTACTGACGAGGGAAGTGAATGTTCATTTCTGAGGTATGACTTAGTATGATAGGAACTTGTAACATAATGCCGACTTACCGTCACCATCGAAGTCAGCTGCAGGAGCTCATGAGCTACAGTTCCGGGTCGCGAAGAGGACTCACCATTGTAGGAGTTACTAAGTAGCCATTAGTATCGGTGAGATAAGATTGAATGCTGCTCACCAGTTCGCGTAGTGCATTCGGATTGTCTTTTCGCCTCGCAGCACCCGTGCCTTATGAGCCATCATACTGGGCTTGTGGAGCGTCGGTTGTCGGTTGAGGATAAGCATGTCTCCATCTCGCAAATGACGATACACTTTCTTGTTGATAGCAGGTGTGCGTGTGTACAATCCCCGACGAGCCGTTCCCCCGTGCTCGTTCTCTTGGGGCGTGAGCAGCTGATTGGCTATGGCTGTGCGTTGCTCCACAGTCAATTTGTCCTGTAGGCAGCGTGAGATGACCATTCCGACGAGAACGTGGCCCAACGCACCAAAAGCACTTGATGCCATCCTCGTATTCCACCAAGGTTGCTCCAGGATAGCCCTTTGGTCCGGTAATCACCCGCTGCCTCATCTCATGGAAATTGGCTGGTGTTACAGGCTCCGGAAACGTAAGCTTCTGAGCAAACACGGGCGAACGCCGATCTCGTTTGGTTCAATGTTACATCTGGAGAATGACTGAACGAGCAGCATAGTTGACACGTTTGCCCTGTGGGTTGTTAGAATATGTAAGAGCATGCAGGCTGATCTCACGCACATCATATGCATTCGGAACAATCCCTCCTTCTTCTCCAATCCTTGCTTAACACCAGCGGGTGGCAGCTTGCCCTGCCTCATGGGAGTCGGATTCTTGCTACTGTCCATGAAACTGTTCACATCGACTTGGAGTTGCACCAGGTTTCCAGCAGACTAGACATTATCCTCTTGCGCAGGGTCTCATCGAATTCGGGTGTCTTCACCGATGCTTGTCGCAGCTGCAGATTCTGATCCCGCAGACGGTAGCACGTCCGGAGAATCTTCTCCAGCAGCTCGTTCTGCGGATGCTCGAACAGCTTGTCACCCATGTGCGCTGCGGGTCGGAAGCGAGTGGGCGCGACGGGGACCGCGTCCAGAAGAACATATCGGCTGACGCGAGCGAGAGACCTTCGGCGGAGACTGCGGCAAAGGGACCGTGCCTGCCGTAGAGCAGCGAGCACATCTCGGGTTCGTTTTCGAAGAGCCGCGCAGATGTGCACGGCATTCCTCCGGTGTAACGACCCTTTCATTCCGTCCGCGCGATGTCTTCACGCGACCGTTGGCTGCGCGGGGAAGAGCGTCCACAGCAGAGGTTTGCTTTTGTGGGCTTTCCATCAAGTCTTCTCCGTCATCCTCTTCGTCCTCTTCGTCCTCACTCAGATCCTCGGCATCCGACATAT